>CAIGRB010088553.1:8068-36877 GCA_903798255.1 Fraxinus quadrangulata | reverse complement strand
CTTTAAATATAATGCGTGAGGTGTGACTCGAACCCCCGACCTCCCACACAAATTCCACAATTTTCACCAATTGGGCTCTTCATCTGAATTAATTATTTCTTTCACATATTATATTTATGTTATAAATATCTAACAGGTATCTCTATAGAAAGCAATTACGAAAGACCTTTTCAAAATAAGCAAGTTTTCAAGCATCAAGGCTACTCGTATTAGTGCGTACAAGTTTTTATGGACCGATCAAGCCTACACCATTTGGTAAAAGTAATTACTTCATTTAATTCATTGATGACTTTTCTCATAAAACATGGTTGTATTTTCTTAGAGACAAGTTTGATGCATTTGAGACTTTCAAAGATTTCAAGGCGATGGTGGAAAATCAATGTAGTGAGAAGATCAAAGTCTTACATTCAGGTTATGATGGTTAATATATTAGTAACACATTCAAGAATTTTTTGTGAAGATTCGTTCATCATTCTTTAAATGTTCCTATAACTCTTCAACAATATGGCATAGCAAAAAGGAAGGATACGACTGTCATGGAAATGGCTCTAAGTATGTTGAAAAATAAGATGATGTCAATGGAGTTTTGGGCTGAAGTTGTTCAATGTGCTGTATATTTATTGAATTTATGTCCAACCAAAAGAATGCAAATATGACTCCTCAAAAAGCATGTAGTGGATTCAAGCCAAGTATATTATATCTTCAGGCTTCTGAAATCATTGCTTTCTCTTATGTTTTGAAAGAAAGAATGACAAAACTAGATGACGTGAGAAATATATTGTATTGGCTATGATTCAAGATCAAAATGCTATAATCTCTACAATACAATAAATAAGAAAGTGATCATTAGTAGAGCTGTCGAGTTCGATGAAGAAGAAATTTGGAATTGGCAAAATTAGCAAGACTAAAATTATATTTTCTTCCGTTTTGATGATAAAGAAAAACAAGTTTATGTGATTCTGCCTCAACTAATACAATCGTCAACTCCACCATCAAGACCTGATCAAGATACATCTTTATGTTCATCATTCTCAAGTGATTCATCAATCTCAAGCGAAATACCACATCATTTTAAAAGTCTTCGGAAAATTTATGATGATATTGAGGAGTTATCTCAAAATCTTGAGGAATTAAATTTGTTTTGTATATTTGTTGATCATGTGCTTATTGATTTTGATAAAGCCATTCCATGATGGTAAATAGAAGAAAGCCATGAACAAGAATATTGAAGCCATTGAGAAGAATGATACTTTGGAGTTAGCCTAATGGTCAAACATTGATTGGAATCAAGTTAATTTTCAAGGAGAAAATTACAAGTGGCTATATTGAATGCTACAAGGTAAGGTTGGTAGATAAAGGCAGCAGTCGAAATATAATGGTCAAACATGTTGTTGACTATGATGAAGTATTTGCACCAGTAGCTTGTTTTGAAACAATAGGGCATATTGTTTCCATGATGGCACAAAATGGTTGGAAGATTTACCAAATAAACAATAAATTAGCATTTTTGAATGGATTTCTGGAACAAGATGTATACATACTACAATCTTCTGTGTATGTTGTAAAAGGGTACAAAAACAAGGTTGTCAACTCGAAGAGAGCCTTGCATGGTTAAAATATGCTCCAAAGGCTTGGGATTCAAGACTCGATAAATTTCTTCAAGTTAATGGATTTATCAAATGTCCTGATGAGTATGTCATCTATCGCAAGGTGAATACTAATGATGATATCTTAATTTGTTAATTTTTATAGGTAATAATCTAAGACTATTGGATGAGTTCAAGAGAATTATGGAGAATGGGATCGAGATGACAGACAACGAGTTAATGACATATTAATTTGGCATCGAAGTAAAATAAGAGAACGATGGAATATTTATCTCTCAAGAAGTTTATGCTAAGAAAATTCTTGAAAGGTTCAAGATGGATAATTGAAAGGCAATTTGCGCATCCGTTTATTGTGGAATAAAATTGTCGAAATTTGATGAATGAGAGAAAGTTAATTTGATTATTTATAAGAGTATGGTTGAAAATTTGAGATACTTACCATATACAAGGCCTGGGATTTTGTTTAGAATTGGTAATGTTAGTCGATACATAGAGTCTTGATGAGTGTAATTCACTCATTGAACTAGCACCTCTAAAACATAGTTTTCAGTTTGTTTTTGAGCACTTTTGAGCCTTTTGATAAGTTTGTTCATGTTTTTTCGTAGTTTATGTAACTTGGAGAAAATGATATATTTCGAAGCTTGGAATGGAACTAAATTGTTGATCATGGATGTGGGCATATAGTGGAGATAAAATAAGAGAAAAATAAAATGGAAAAGAGGCTAGAACATGAGGCAAACAAAGTAAAGGAAATATATGGGTGCCTAGAAATCAAGAACTCATCAGCGCCGCGGCGCCCACACCCAAAGCAAGAAAATTAGAATTGTTTTAGAAATTTTTCGGCCCGGTCCAACTCCAACTCGTCTTGAAACTTTAAGGTATTATAAATACAAACTTGAAGGCCTACTTTGAGGGAGGAAAACAAATCATGAGGCAAGGGAACAAGAGATTGAAAAAGAGCATGAACGACAACAATTAGGAGGAGAATTCAAACGGCAAATCAGTTTTTCATATTCTTTTTTTCTTCTTCATGTTCTTTCTATTAGATTGGATAATTTCGTTTCTCTTAATCATGAACTAAATTCTAAATTTAGGGTTTGATGTAACTTAACTTGAGATATGTTTGGATTCTAATATATTTATTTCTTTTGATTTTTTCGTTAGTTTAATTGTGTTGATTCGTGCGCATTGTTTTCAATTACTTGATCAATAGTTGAATGATTTGATGATTTAAATTTTGGTACTCGAGAGAGGGAGATTTAAGCATGATCTAAGAATAACATAACCAAGACTTTGTAGGTTTCGAGATAAAATAAGAAATCTTTGAGATTTATCCCATTTAAGAACCACATACTCGACAATTTATATATGTTTAATGCGAAATAGAGATATTGAAATTAAAATATAGAGATAGGTTCTACTCGGCATTTGAGTTAGGAAATATAATTAATCTAAGGTTCTTGCCTATAAACTTAGGAAAAATTGATAGAAGTAACTATAAAAGTTGATAAACAATGCTGATAGTGCAGTTAAATCATTCCATAGGCTTTCTCACGTTGATAAATCTCTTATAATTTGCCTTATTTTACTTGAACTGCTACCACATCTACGTTAGATTAGTATAAAAACATTGATTCTAAACTTGAGAGTTTCTAGATAAAGTAAAATCTAAAATAATTATACTACTTCATAGGAATTAAATATGAGTTCATGTGGGTTCGACACTCTAATTTTCTTCATATATTACAAAATTTGACACCGTACATTTGCGGCATAATCAAGTTATAGAAAATGCTTAACAAGTCTCCTACAATTACACACTTGAAGGATGTGAAAGAACTTTGTAATTAGAGATGGCAAACGAGCCGAGCGGCTCGTCGGCTCGGCCGCTCGCTCGTTTTTTACGAGCTACGAGCCGCTCGGGCTCGACAAAATGACGAGCCTCGGCTCGTCAAATTTTTTTTTTTTGACGAGCTCACGAGCCGGGCCAGCTTGGCTCGTCAAAAACGAGCTCGTGGGCCGAGCCGCCCACGAGTAAAAGCTCGGCTCGTTTACAAACGAGCCCGAGCTCGCACGAGCCGAGCTCATGNGCCCACGAGTAACGAGCCGAGCTGAAGCTCGGCTCGTTTACAAACGAGCCCGAGCCGAGCTCATGCTTCCGGCTCGGCCCATTGACATCCCTATTTGTAATACATCAAATTTAGTAGTTATTATGGTTTATTTTATTAATATACGAATGATTTCAAGCTTGTTGGTTATAATGATAGTGATTACACAGAAGATAATGATGACTAAAAAAGTATGAGTGCTCGTGTGTTCTTTATTGGAGTTATGATTTTTACATGGATGATTGTTACATTTTCAAGTATTGAAGCGGAGTATATTGCCATTACATTTTGTATTTGTCAAACAATTTTGTTTAGAAATTTTTTAAAGGAAGTTAATTTGAAACAAAGTGATTCTATAAAAAAAATTGTTGATAACAAATTGATATTGTCGTTGGCCAAGAATCCAATTTTTTCATGATCAAAACAAGCGCATTGGCATGAAGTATCATTCTTTTCGAGATTCTGTTAACAAATAATATGTGGAATTGAAGTTCATAAAGTCCGAAGACCAAATTGTGGACATTTTCACCAAGCCACTGATGATTAATCATTTTTTAAGTTTCAAAGTTCGCTTGGATTTACTATAAATAAACTTTATTTATTCAATCAATTTCATCATTTATTTGGTTAAGTTCATTAATGTCTTTTGGAGTTATCCATGAATACATCAGTGCACTAGTCTATTCATGTACTTGTTTAATATATGAATCTTGTTTAGTATATGAATTATTCTCAAGATTAGTTTGCAAATAAAAACTAGTACATGTATTAGATTAAATTTATGTTTTGTGGAGCCCATAAAAGGCTAGTGATTGTACTAATTTTTGGAGTTGCTAATGCGAGTTATCTTGAATAATCTTCCATCTCTTAAGAAAATCGTTCAATCTCTAAATTTCCAACGCCAATCATATTGGCAAATAATGTTATTACCGTGCAATAATTTATAAATAAACAGTTGAGCAGAATATCGACTTGCAAATATGAACAAAATAAAATGATAATGGTGAATGCAGGAGTTTAATTCTTACTCTTTAAGATGATAATGCCCCGCACTGGTGTTGACGATCTTCCATCACTCATCTCCCAAGATACAACGATCTCGACTTGTAATAGTAGCACTCCAAATTAGAAGACTCGACAAATCTACTAATGTTTTTGTTCTCTCCAAAATGGGAGAACTAAAATAAAAGAAAATAATATTCTAGACTAAAATGCACAATATGAAATAATGCAAGATGGAAGGATTATATTTTAAAAGAGAGAAAATCAGAAAAAAAATTTGGAATGAATAAATTCCAGAGTATGGGGACCTTTATATAGAAGTTGAAATCTAAAAGATACAACAGTCGAAAAGTTGTGTCTTAAACAAACACAACCTGTTTGAATAGATAGTTCAATTTTCAACCGTCAGTTTCTAGAAAACGCCAAGTATCGTGTACAGAAAATTAGGGAAAAAATAAATAATATAAATAAATATATTATTATTTTAAATTATAATAAAATAATATAATTCAAATAATATTTTACCAAAAAATATATATCTACTTGACCCAAGTCCACGACTCGTGCCGGTCGGCCGACCTGTCAGACGACGACAGCGTGCTTGTGTGTGGGCTTTGATTCAACCTATTAGTATATGAGACATCTCTCCTTCAAACACTATTGGTACTCATTGGAGTCCAAACCCAAGTCCTAAACTTGAGCAATATAAAGTGGATTCTATTCTTTTAGTTTTCTTATGTGGGATTTTTATTTTTCACCAATTTTTATTCCTAATTTATTTTAACTTCAAGTAGTTATCTTTTAGCTTTAATTTCTCATTTACCCTAAATCGGCTTTGAGATAATAAATATATTACATTAATGTACTCATAGATTAGAACATATCCGATTAAAGAAATATTTTGTCCAACTAAAAAGACTTACTAAAATAATTGATCAAAAGTTGGTCAAACCAGCTAATTAAAATCAAATTTCCAACAAATCACTCCCTGGAATATGATGTTTTTCTTTCTTTTTCCAAAATGTTAAGCATGCCCTATTTGTTTCCTGTGCCTATAGAACCAGTTTTCCATCTTCATTGGCGGATCCAACATCCAGAGAGGTGGCGTGGCCTCTCGTGCTGGATTCGTTGAAATTTACAAGTTGGATGTAGAGGGCAGCATCAGTCCGCCTATCGCCGGGAAGTGAAGAACAGAGATGATGGAGAAGATGATATTTCTGGAAACATTTTTTTTACCACGAAAATTTTACAATTAAAAGAAGAAATCCGAAAGAGAGGAGTGAAAATATATTTAAAAAAATTAACAGATATGTTTGGCAGAATTTGTGAGGAGTGCAGTGAGAGAGAGAAGAGTTCTTGGACAAGAAAGTGATGCTGCAACCCCCAGAGAAAGAGAGAAGCCAAGAAGATAGCTACCAAGATTGTAATGTATACAGTTGTAACCTCGTTTTGGCAATTACATACTTGTTTGCCCTTTATCATAGCATTGATTTCCAGGCATGTTTATACATGGTAAAAATGTACCTAGAATATATTCACTTGATGATAGTTTAAAATTAAGTTTCTAAAATTTAAGTTTAATTGAAAATTGGTAATAGTTGGAAATTGGATTATATTTTCTTATGTATATGATTTTTACGTTTTAATACATTTATTTATTATTTGAAGAACTTTTAATATTATTTAATTAAATATTAATAAATGATTTTGTTATTACGATCGTTGATTGTCAACGGTCAATGCTAAAGGTTCGCCCTAGTTGAACGTAAAACCTAGGTCCCTCATTACCGTTCGAGACGAGGCCCGCGGGTATAGGGTTTGTCGTGTTTTTTTTTATCATCCCTAAGTGTAACCATTAAAAATTTCAATGACTCTTATTATAAGAATTTTCTCCAAGAACAATTTTAAAATGTACCCAAACTTCAATGATCATTAGCTCAATTAACCAGACTAATGTGGCTAATACATAATGTTGTTCATTTCGACTTTGGTATTAAATTAAATATTAATAAATAATTTTGCTTTTGTGACTGTCGACGATGAACGACAGCCCTATCTCATCAATAATTCTGGATCTGCCACTGTTCTTCTGCACCAGTTATGTACATTGGACCTCTTAGATTGCAGGCACATGGATTATGGTCTCAGCACACCTATTTCTATCAATTCCATTTTTTTTAATTTTAATTTTATTTTATTTTTCTAAGTCATATTACTATCGCCCTGCATAATTTGACAATTTCATTCTGCTCACTAAAGTACTTTTGCATAAACAAGCAAATGTTCCTTTACATCATTAGGTGGAGAACTGACGAATTTTAACATAATTAGATAAGAAAACTTCAGCAAATTATATTGACCACAGAAAATATCAGGTCAGTAAAAGAAATGAGACAACTGGACTAGACTGTGGAAAAAGGAGAACATGCCTGTGTTTATAAGTCAGTAGGTCTATTGAACTGTTATGATCAAGTACCAAATCGAATGGTGTACACCCCTATAGCCTATAGCTTTGTATATGAAATGCCCAATGATATAAAGTATGTCACATAAATAAAGCTAATAATGCAGTAAAAGTTAATCAACTCCGGCCTAGATTGAGTTGGTCGATCTGATCCTATTTTAATCACGTTCCTACTGCCCACTGGGGCCATAGATGAGGCCATGTCAGTTACATGTTGCTTACATATTGTGGAAAAGAATGGCATGGCAATTCTCCTTTGGCAAAGAAGAAATATGCATTTGCATGCCCACTTTGCCAGTAGAGAACAGCCCTGTTACTCCTTTGCCCACACATTTTCCATTTCCTCAAAGCTGCCATGCAGGTTCCATTTCTGAGAGCATACTTTTTATACTCTCTGGTTTGCACCTTCATTTTGGATATGCTGAAACTAGAAGTGGCATATGCTCGGGACTATTCCTCTATAGTTTACCTTTACTTTACATTGGGACCATGGTCCGGAGTTCTCACTTTTACTTGGTACCTTTTTTAGGCTTGTTCTGTGGATATGCTCTTTTAAGAGCAGAAATGATATGTGCTGGAAACTAGGTAGTTCATTTAGGAAGGTTACATCTTTGATAATTATTTTTTCATTCCCTGGTTGGGGTGGGGATGGGGGAAGATAGGTGGTTCTTCTAACAAAACGTTGTGATGAAATTTTCGATTAGCCAGGAGAATATTGCAGATTAATTAAATAGAGAACTTCTAACCCCTTTGGCGAATAGGAAGTGCAAAGTGATAGGTCCAAGATTATACTATATAAATAAAAACGTGTTAGAAAATTATCTAATGAATTGTTAAAATACAGAAAGTGCAGTTCCATATGCTTCGTTAATTAAAATCCTGTTTGGGTTCCTTTAAAATTTTAATTTACTTCCATATCTTCTTATCAATCACGTATTCTTCAATAAAATAATATTACATGTAAATTCAAAATTTTTGTTTCATTTTTAATCACACATTCTTCAAAAAAATTATTATTCCAAAATACATTATTTTTTGAGATGCTCTTTTCGATTTTCACGTGTTCTAATAGTTTATTCCTCAACAATGAAAATTCCATGATTTTATTTTTTGGTCGGAAATTCCATGATTTTACTTTCATGGTGTGAATACAAGTAAAAGACTATATACCACTTGACTGAGGGCCCATTTGGCTTTTGAAAAGTACGCTCTCATTAATGGAAGTAAAAGCAAAAATAAAAGTCATGCCAAACGGCGCTAAGTGATCCAAACAAGTTGCTTGCTACAAATATTTTCTGTAAATCAAAATAACCGATTAATTACTAAATTTGATAATCTGACTGGTAAAAGAATAGAAGAATATGCTGTAAATATCCTTGTTGCATGGAAAACACCACAATTTTTCATGAGCTATAAATAGATACAATGACCGAGAACTGTTCATCAAGTCCTGTTCAAGTGTATGGATGCATTACTGGGCAATTACTCCATTGGCAGTAGGCTACTTGACTGCCATGGCTGTATTATTTAGCTCACTGCCAAAGGAGATTTGCCCGGCAATTCATCCATATATACAAATAATTGTGGCCATATATATCTACAATTTTGCAAAATCAGGTATTATTAAAATTTTATGTTTTGGAGCCTGTGATATACGAACTTATCTATTTGTTCTAATACACATTTCTTCTAGAATCAGGTATCTATTAAAATTTTATATTTTTAAATGAACGACGTCTTGAAATCAATCTTTTCGAGAGATCTCCCTATTCCTAAGTTGCACTATAGACAACGAGAGTGATTCCCGAAATAGTATCTACTTGGATATTGTTGTTATAGCCATATTGGATAGAACTCAATTTTAAAAAAATCAAGATTTCTAGTTTCGAGTTTGTGGGTATGTCACAATATGTAACATAAAAATGTAAGCCCTTAAATTTATTGATCAAATTTTAAGATGCATATAAGATATACGTTTTCACTTGATATATATTGCCTTAAGAAGCAAATCTCAGTACATTTGATTCTCTTGTACTTTTTTATATTTGTTTGGCTCTAATTTGACCATTTAAGTGGAAATGGTGACTAAACCACGCTCTTGGATAGCTACCTTTACAAGCTCGTAGTGTAACATATAAAGGTTTAGAGACATATGGATAGGTAGGTGATCACGATCTATTGATATCTTAATCTTGCAAAATTTTGAGATCAAAATTTATATATGTATTTTTATTTAAAGAACTTAAACTTTTTTGGAAGAAAAATACTTTTAGCCACGAAAATATTTTTTTGGAGTCAAAGCACCACAAAATGATATGTATGCTCTAAACTACAAGTTCAAAAATATGGGTCGAAGCTCAATTTATTCTAAAAAATACTTAATTATAACTTTCCCAGTATATTATGAACTACCGTCTTCTTGCATGTTTTTTAATTAAATAAAAAACAGCACTCTTTTATATTTTATACATGACCCCTTTTCATATTTCATACATGGTAACATGGCACCCAAATCTTAGAACCAACGCTACAGTGTTTTTCTGAAGTCACGTTATGGATCAAAAAAATTGTAAAGGGTAAATTACATGTATACGCTAGTTTGTGACAAGATTATGAAAATTATTAAGCCAAACAAAATTTCGTAAAAATACTCGATATAAAAATTTGTCAATTTATTGAGATTTTAATTTAACCTAATTATAAGGAAAATAAAAATCAAATATTATCTCTCTAAAGTTTCATTAGATGGTATCAATAGACCGTCTACTCCAAATTATTTCAATTATATCACGAGCAATTCAAATTCAAAAATTAAAAAAAAAAAAAAATTTCTAATACACAATCATTTCGGTGTGTTACCATAGATGGTATCAATAGACCGTCTACTCCAAATTATTTCATCTTCGATCAAAATCGATTCAGTCTTCGATTTTTCATTTTTTTTTTTTTTAAAGATTCAACATCGGGTCAAATATACATTAAATGGAGCCGGAGGTGCTAGGAAAGGTAATAATGAATATTGGACTGCTGATAATGTTAAGAACAATTTAAGATAATCAATGATTATCGTTTAAATTTCTTTTAAGGACAGTAATCAATAATGAATATATTTCATTATTTTAATATCAATGAAGTAGTAAATCTAATTTTCTCATTTGTAAAGGATGTGTAGCCCTACTTTACGCAACCACATATCATTAATTGTACAAAGCAATCAGATATTAACGAAGAAGAATAATCATATTGCAAGGAAATTATTAATCCAATAATTAATTTAACCCAAATAACATTAGTTAAGAGTGAAATGATAGATCAATTCAGCACGACACTTTTATTCCTCATTACCCCACGTCTGGGTTTACTTTAATCTCCCACACTCGAGCTGCCGCACGATTGACCAAAGAGGGGCACCTAAAATCTGGCTATGCCGGGGCAATTCCCCTGGAGAATTTCTCATGATGTCACTCTTGGGGTCAAGGTATCAGTTCTTCACCAGCACTTTGTTCTTTTTTCTTTTACCTTTTCCTTTTTATAATATTTAGATATTTGACGTATCAGAATGTGTCAAGAAATGTTGTATACGTGTATATATAATTTTAACTGGAAAAACAAGTAAGTGGTCGACAAATATTAAAGTGAGATGTTATCATAACTGCAAATTAGTAAAATTATGTCTTAATGATTGTGAGTGTGCAACCTAATTGATTCATTAGCATTATACGATCATGTTAAGTCTGTTGTTCTTGCAGTGGTCAGATTGAGTATCTACAACAAAGTAATGCTAATATTGTGCGATAAAATAAACGTTTGAAAATATACACAAGGTTAAAATTATTTGTCAAATTATGTATGACTTAATTAACAAATTGTGACAATAATGGTAATGGAATGAGGGAAAATCTTTTCTCATTAATTTGGTAGAATGCACACTCATAATATATACAACTAAATTGAATTACAAGAAGCTATAATCAAGGAGCTATACATAGAAGGATTTGAAATTGAAATCAGCTCTACATGGAAAGTTTAAATCACGTAATACTCCCTCTCAAGTTAGAGTATGGATATTTGTAATGCCCAACTTGTAAGCAAAATGAACGAAGAGGTCTCAACCAAGAGCTTTGGTGAAGATATGAGCCACTTGTTGAGAAGAAGAAACACGTATTGGGTGAAGGATGCCGGAGTAATATTTTTCTCGAACTATGTGACAATCAATCTCAATATATTTGGTTTACTCATGAGAAACGAGATTACAAGTAAATATGTAACGCAACTTCATTATCACAAAAAACAGCATGGGACGGCGACGTAAAACTCGTAGATCATGCAATAATAATTTAAGCCAAACAAGCTCTCAAGCAGTAGATGTCATGGCACAATATTCTGTTTCTATTGAAGAACGGGAAACAATATTTTGCTTTTTTATTTTCCAAGAAATGAGAGTGTCTCCTAGTTGAATAAAGAAGCCTGTAGTGGAGTGTCGAGTGGTAAGTTAGCTGGCCAAATCTGAGTCAAAAAAGGCTGAAATCTGAAATCACATGCAGAAGGAAATAAGAGTCCATGGCTGGGAATGCCTTTGAGATTCTGAAAGGGTATGGAGAGCAGCCTCTTAGTGTGAAGTCCTTGCATGAACTGAGGGTGTTCACAGAGAAATCAATGTCAGGACGGGTGATGGTCAAATAAATGAGGCGTCCAACCAATCTTTGATAAGTATGGGGATGAGGTAAGTGGTCACCATCATCTGGAGAGAGCTTCAAATTCCGTCATAGGAAAGTCGGCACGACTATTGCTATCCAAAGTCAGAAAGAATGTCAAGAGTATACTTTATCTGGTTAATAAAAATTCCAGCAGAACAGTGGGCAACTTCAATGCCCAAGAGTACATTAGTAACACATTCAAGAATTTTTTGTGAAGATACATTCGTCATTCTTTAACTATTCCTATATCTCTTCCACAATATGGCATAGCAAAAAGGAAGGAAACGACTACCATGGAAATGGCTTTAAGTATGTTGAAAAATAAGACGATGTCAAAGGAGTTTTGGGCTAAAGCTCCGCAATGTGCTTATATTTATTGAATCGATGTCCAACCAAAAGAATGCAAATATGACTCATCAAGAAGCATGTAGTGGATTCAAGAGAATTTTGGTGAATGGGCTCAAGATGATGGACAACGAGCTAATGACATATTATCTTGGCATCAAAGTAAAATAAGAGAAAGATGGAATATTTATCTCTCAAGAAGTTTATTCTAAGAAAATTCTTGAAAGGTTCAAGATGGATGATTGAAAGCCAATTTGCACATTCATTTATTGTGGAATAAAATTGTCGAAATTTGATGAATGAGAGAAAGTTGATTCGATTCTTTATAAGAGTATTGTTGAAAATCTGAGTTACTTATCATATACAAGGCCCGGTATTTTGTTTAGAATTGGTAATGTTAGTGGATACATAGTCTTGATGAGTGTAATTCACTCATTGAACTAGCACTTCTAAAACATAGTTTTCGGTTTGTTGTTGAACACTTTTGAGCGTTTAGATGTGTTTGTTCATGTTGTTTTATAATTTAGGCAACTTTGAGAAAATGACATATTTCGGAGCTTGGAATGAAGCTAAATTGTTGATCATCGAAGTGGGCATGGAGTGGAGATGAAAGAAGAGGAAAATAAAGTGGAAAAGAGGCTAGAACACGAGGCAAACAAAGCAAATGAAATATATGGGCGCTACATCGCTGTATATGGGCACCTAGGCACCCAAGAAACAAATCAAAAATCAACAGAGAGCTGGGCACTGGTAGAAAATATCAATAGAAAGGAACTCATCGCGGCGTTGCGACGCTAGACATGGGCGCCGAGGCTCCGACACTAGAGAGAGAAAATTAGAATTTTTTTTGAAATTTTTCGGTCTAGTCCAACTCCAACTCGTCTTGAAACTTTAAAAGATTATAAATACAAACTTGAAGACCTACTTTGAGGGAGGAAGACAGTTCAAGATGCAAGGGAACAAGAGATTGAAAAAGAGCATGAACGACGACAATGATGAGGAGAATTCAAGCGGCAAATCAGTTTTTCTTATTATTTTCTTCTCCACGTTCTTTATATTAGGTTGGATAATGCCGTTTCTCTTAATTATGAACTAAATTCTAAATCTAGGTTTAATGTAACTTAACTTGAGACATCTTTGGATTCTAATATTGTTATTTCTTTTGATTTTTTCGTCAGTTTAATTGTGTTGATTCTTGCTCATTGTTTTCAATTACCTTGTCAATAGTTGAATGATTTGATGTTTTAAATTTCGGTACTTAGAGAGGGAGATAGGCGTAATCTAAGAATAATATAATCTAGATTTTGTAGGTTTCATTGTGTTCTTTATTGGAGTTATGATTTTTACATGGATGATTGTTACATTTTCAAGTATTGAAGTGGAGTATATTGCTGTCATATCTTGTATTCATCTAACAATTTTGTTTAGAAATTTATTAAGGAAGTTAATTTGAAACAAAGTGATTCTATCAAACAATTTGTTGATAACAAATCGATGTTGTCGTTGGCCATGAAGTATCGTTCTGTTCGAGATTTTGTTAACAAATAATATGTGGAATTGAAGTTTATAAAGTCCCAAGACCAAATTGTGGACATTTTCACCATGCCATTGATGATTAGTCATTTATTAAGTTTCAAAGTTCGATTGGATTTACAATAAATGAAATAAATAGGGGGCGTTAAAAATATAAACTTCATTTATTCAATTAATTTCATCATTTATTTGGTTGAGTTCATTAATTTCTTTTGGAATTATTCATGAATACATTTATTCATGTACTTGTTTAATATATGAATGATTCTGGAGATTAGTTTGCAAATAATAACTAGTACATGTATTAAATTAAATTTGTGTTTTGTGAAGCCTGTAAAAGGCTAGTCATTGTACTCATGTTCGATACGTCATTTTTGGAGTTGTTAAGAAATAAAGCACGGGTTATCTGGAATAATCTTCTCTTCTTTTAAGAAAGTTGTTCAATCTCTAAATTTCCAACGCCAATCACTCCTTGGAATATGATGTTTTTCTTTCTTTTTCCAAAATGTTAAGCATGTCCTATTTGTTTTTTGTGCCTATAGAACCAATTTTCCCTACAGTCATTGGCGGATCCAGCACCCAGTGAAGTGGCACGGCCTCCCGTGTTGGTCTCGTCGAAATTTACTATTGGATAAGGCACCATCGGTCCGCCAGTCGCCGGGAAGTGAAGAGCAAAGGTGATGGGGAAGATGATATTGCAGGAAACACTTTTTTTTACCACGAAAATTTTACAGTTAAAAGAAGAAATCCGAAAGAGGGAAGAGTGAAAATGTGTTGAAAAACAATTAGTAAAATTTTTTGGCAGAAATTTGTGAGGAGTGCAGTGAGTTCTTGGACAAAAAAGTGATGCTGCAACCCCCAGAGAGAGAGAGGCCAACAAGATAGCTACCAAGATTGTAATGTATACAGTTGTCACCCCGTTTTGGCAATTACATAATTACTTGTTTGCCCTTATTATAGCACTTATTTCCGAGAATGTTTATACATGGTAAAAATGTACCTAGAATAATATATTCACTTGATGATTGTTTAAAATTAAATTTCTAAAATTTATGTTTAATTGAAAATTGGTAATAGTTGAAAATTTTATTATATTTTCATTTGTATATAAATTTTATATTTTAGTGCATTTATATATTGGATCGTCATATCTCACCAGTAATCCTGATTCGACACTGTTCTTTTGCACCAGTTATGTACATTAGACCTCTCTTAAATTGCAGGCATAGTGATTATGGTCTCAGCACAACTATTTCTATCAATGCATTTATTTTATTTTATTTTTTTAAAGTTTATTATCACCCTTCATAATTTGACAAATCCATTCTGTTCACTAAAGTACTTTTGTATAAATATGCAAATGTTCCTTTACATCATTAGGTGGAGAACCGACGAATTCTAACATAATTAGATAAGAAAATTGACTTTTCTTACCCAAGGAGAGTTACAAAAATGATATTGAAATCTAAACCACAGTATTTTATCGTACTATCCTTCAGAGTCACGCATAAATCCAGGTCCTTGCATTCGTTAAACATAATGAAAATTCAAATTCAAAGCAAATAATATGCACTGTTTTACTCCTATGTGCTTTAGTATCTTTAGATCATTCGCCGAATATAAAGAACAAACAATTGCTCTTTGCAAGTCGTAATTATTTATATAATTAAAGGCCAGTCATGATTAAGATGAAGTCAATAATCTCAAACAAGATGCAGCATTTGATGAGAGAAATGAGCTATTCATTAGATAGAACACGACCTGCCTTACTGTTTAAAAACCTTTGACAAGATAACTTCTGAATGTCTTCTACACATTTTCCATATTTTTTCTTCGCATTTTACTTTATCCTCTAGGCCTGATGTCATTCATTTAGAGTCTGTTACTTCATCTTCTTACACCTATAGGCTGTCAACTAAACATATAAGAAAGAGATAAAGATTTACCTAGTAGTGGCACTCTGAAACATTGGTGTAGATGGAGAATGGCAGGGCAATTCTCCTTTGGCGGAAATAGTATCTGCTATTGACCATTTGACATCTTTCTGCCAAAGGAGAACTGCACTGTAATTCTGCTCTACTCTCTAATCTGCTTTGCTCCCCCTGCTGTTAATCGCGGGTGTCTCTAGAGTTTCAATTGTGCATTTTATACTGAACTATTCGCACATTACGTGGATATTCCCTGAAAATGAAGCGGCATATCCTACGCACAATGCCTTTGAACTTTCTTGATAACTTTTGCTGTCGTAGTTATGGTCCCCCTTCCCTTGCAGGTTTTTCTTTCTGCTGGTCAAGTAACACAATTATTTCATGGATATGTCCTTACGAAGATTTTTCTCGAAAAAACTTGTCATTAGTTAGTTTAAAACATCACTATCTTGTTACTCTGTTTTATGAGATCTTAATATTTATAGCATGAAGATTGTCTAGACATGTTAATTTGAACATATTATACTGCTGCATTCATTATTCGTAAGGGAAGTTCATAGTTGCATGCTGCGGAAGTTTGCATGCACATAACTTGTTGCATTAACTAACTAGAATTCACTTTAATTTTGAGGCACAAAGCCTCGTGTAAAACTTCAGCACCACAGAAAATATTAGGTCAGTAAAAGAAATGAGACAACTGGACTAGACTGTGGAAATAGGAGAACATGCCTGTGTTTATAAGTCAGTAGATATATTGAACTATTACGATCAAGTACCTATGAATATGTATTATCTTTCTTTGGAATGTCTCCATGATAATATTCTGCTAAAGGTAAACCATCAGTTGATGCTTTTGAAGAAATACCATATCATGACGTTCACTTGAAATGGCACATGTTTCTAGTTGAAGGACCACACACATAAGCTCATGATCACTTTTCAGAATCAGTCATCTATATATTGAATACCAAATTTGTTAGATGAGTTGGTTTAACATTGTATTATAATAGTAATGTCACTCACTTCTCTTTTGCCAAATTCTATAAAAAAAATTGAGACGAAGGCCGTTTGTGACTAGGCAGTGTATTGACAAGCACATGAGGGGACGTAATGAAGACAAAACTTATATGAACAACTAAATGGGGTTTTTCCTTAACAAGTCATCTAACATCAAATTTTCCATCTCAATCTCAAAACACAGCCTAGATGAGGACACACGAGCACATTTAACTATCTTATTTTGTCACAGGCATAAAGGAAGCAGTTACCATCAGCAACATAAATAGAATTTAAGTTATGTTATTTGACTACACAGTAACTGTTTAATGATTGCAAATGAGGCCTTGGTTAACGGTGAAAGGGGCATTCACTGACTAAACAGGTTTGAATGGCTAAGACATTCTTGATGAATATTTATTTGTCTCGTTACCATATGGATTTATTGTTTTATTTTCTATAGATGCATGTTATATTTCGTAATTGTGATATGAATTACACACAGCATCTTTTCTGCAAGAAGCAATTTAGCTTGGGTACGACTTGAAAGATCCAATGGTTCATTTGTTGAAAAGCCAATTGGTTTGGTTCATGTAATTAAAAAGGATATTGTTAGATTGGCTATTTTCTTTGTGATAATGCCAAAAGGAAACTGCGTGTCTTTTGAAAGTAGTAAAACGTTTATTGAATTACAGCAAAATGGTTATGTATGTTTTAATTTTTGTCAAGAAAACCTATTAGGCCAAAATAAAATAATAAAAAAAATAAAAAAATAAAAAGAGTACATCTCCTACTTTTGATTTCAATTAATGAAAATATCTTGTTAAAATCGTGCTAGAAAAATTCCACTCGGAAAAATCCTAGTGAAAAAAAAAAGCACAGGGAAAAATTATACAATGCATATTTATTCCTATCACATTATTATCATTAGAATTATATACTTTAAGCATATAAATCTTTCATGGAAAACATTAATAATCATGCCATATGAGTTGACTATAATTGCATTTAATTTCTCACACATCGTTAAGATAACAAAGATATGGACTTGTGATTGCATCTACTACGGTATTTTCGAAATTTACTATATTGAGATTCGTGCATTACATATTACGATTTTATTTCTCATTTCTTTTTTCATATAAGTATAAATAAACCTTTAGATTTACGGATTGTAAGACCCAAAATTTCAAGTTTCACTAGTAAATTTAATTTTCTTAGGATTGCATCATTTTATTTGTCAACCATTTCTTTGATCGATATGCAGCAACGAATTTATTTCGACATCCACGTTATTCATATTATGAAGCTGTAAATTATGTAAAAATAACTTTTTCTTTTTGACTTTGCTTCTTTCTCATAATATCATAACTTATTGAAATATCTCCACATTTAATATTTTAAATACTTGAATCTCTTTTGGAGATTTTATAATTAGTTATGTCTATATGTTCTTCAAAAGCATACGTCTTTCTAATGGGACCATCTTCCTTATTTGCTCCATTTTCTTGAGAGATTTTTGTCTTAAAATCAAATATATTCACGCTTCATGCATGTCATTGATATGTCAAATATGATGTTAAGGAGTCCTCTCAAGATGTCAATTCGAGTTTGAGTATTTAAAACTAGTATGTGAGATGTTGATTTCTTTGATTAATAAATGCATTTAAATTAATTATCTTTCGAACTTTTGGTTCAAATCATCATTTGGAAGGATATAGATAATATAATGATGTATTATGCATATAATTTTTCAATCCTTAATTCTCCCTCCAATGCTGAGGAAATTATTCAGTCAAATTGATAATCAGCAAACTTCGTTATCAAATATCACCCGTTAGGACTAGATATTGTAAAAGGGTTCAAATCACACATTTATTTTCATTATTCTTTACTTTTCATCTCGATGCATTGCGATGGATCAATTGTACATATATTGTACTATCAAAATAATTAGATGAAAAAATTAGACTTAGACCATAAGCCAAATATAGCGAGAAAATTTTGATGTTGACATGATGCTAATAGCATTTCCTAGACAAAATTAGAAAGCACTTTGTTCTTAATATTAATGGTTTAGAAATTAATTGAATGCATTTAATAAGCAATAGTGTTAAACAATTTATCGTCATTGTAACGAACACTTATTAAAAGGTTGAAATTTAATCTCACTAGCATTAACAAGTCATGGTATCTTGATTGTATAATCTAAAAATTATACTCATAATTTAAAATTTGAACAGTAATTTAGCAATTTTGAGTTGCGAACACCATGCAATTTTCTATTAAATGTATCTATGATACAAAAAAAATGTCTTGTTGGTCAACATGGAAGATAAAAGGGGCCTCATATATCACCCTACCCTAATTAATTTTTAAGATTTTGGGGATACAATTACAACTTAGTGATTTTTGATTAACAATTTTCAATAGAGAAAACAAGCATTATATATGAATTTATTGGATTGAAGAATATTATGTTTCTTTATTGCACGTGCATTTGAATTCTAAATAAAAATATTCCATGGTTTGACCGATCATGCCAAATAATAAAATTAAATTAAACTTTTGGTTTAATGGATGATGTACTTCAATTATATTAATACTAGTATAGTGTACTAACTCTGACACGCTTTAGAAATTTTGTAAGTTTCTTCTATATCAAGTGGAGAACAAAATACTAGCAATAGTAAATTTTGTTTCTCCATATTACTGAATATTGACTCTTCTGGAGCCTTGAATACTGAATATCGACTCTTTTGGAGCCTTGAATAAGATTTGTATAATCTCATATTTTACTAACTTTAGTTTTTACCATTATCCAGAAATACATTCTCTTTACTAGATTAAACGCAATGTTCTTCTATTGACACGTATGAATGGATTCTATTTTAGCAACAATGTTGTAATATTCTTCTAGAATATTTATATATTTGAATTGTATTTTTTCTTTTTAAAACATAACATCTTATTTATCTAAATTATTAATACGACGTTTAATTATATCACATTTAGTTATAATACTTCGTGAGCATAAACATGGTTTAATATGATTGTATATCATATGATATTTTTGAAATTTGAGCTATTTCGAAAGCAAAATAAAATAATTAATATTGTTCAATAATTGAAACTTATAAAATTATGCTCTTTAGAGAAATAACACAATATTCTTGTTAAGTATAATATTTTTGAAGTTATGCCCTCCGTAACTCCGTTAGCAAGTAATATTCTGTTAGAATATTAACATTTTAATATAAATGCTAGCTTCTTCAAAAGTAGTATGATATTCTTCTAGGATATTGTAAATTTATGCTTCTTTATAAACACGATATGGTATTCTTTAATAATATTAATATGTAATATCTTATGTTTCCTTAAGAACAATATGTCAATATTCTTTTGAAATATTGAGATTGAAATGTCATACTTTTCAAGAGCAAATACTATTTTTCTAGAATATTATAATAATATTGTGTTACTTCGAGAGCAATAATAAATTTTTAAAAAAATCAATAATTGATAATTTATTGCATAAAAAACGCGATGATAAGCCATTAAATTGCACACCACCTGATTGAATTAAAAGGTGTGGATTATAGAGTAAAGGACAAAAAGAATTTCACATGGTAGAGGATATTTTGTTTTTTATTTTTCTTTTCTAATGTTTAATTTAAGGGTGATTCTATAGAAATTACAATAATAATTTAAAAGCAAACGCAAAATATTGGCCACAAATTGGTGTACGGTTTGTGCAGGAATAATGAAAGAAAAAAGATTCCATCTTGGTGATACATGGTACACGTATAATTAAATAAAAAAGTTATTTCCTTTCAACACATTCTTTTTTGATAAAAAGATGAATTGGAATTTCTTCTGGAAAACTGATGGATTAATATTGTCCTTTTCTTTTCTTTCGAAGAAATACTAGACTTTGAATTATTTAAAAAAAAAAAAAAAAAAACTATGGTGATGATAAGATGTTATAAAATAGAGAGAAAAAAGAGAAGGAAGTATTATTGAGAATCTAAACCCTATATGAATAGGGAAGAATTAGGGTTACGTGAGATACAAGAGTCAGAATAACTAGGGCTACAAGACTATAATGCTCATTCAATAACAAATATATAATTTACAACAATTGTACATTTGTATGTGATTTAGTGAAATTATTGTTTCACGTATAGAAAATAATATCCACATTCAGATTCGAGCAAGTGTTAGAAAGATTATGGTTCATACATTACTAAGATTATTCCTTTAATGAAACTCAATGTCCTCTTGAATTAATTGCAGTCTTTTCTTAAATATCTTATTATAATTTGTGTTTTGTTGGCCCCACTTAAAAACACCAGATTTTGGTTGTTTTGTTTGGCAGCACCTGCATAGTGCTCAATAAACCAGTTGAATTTCGCCTTTTTGGGCAAAACATGCTATATTTTATACACTATAATGCTGATAATCCCCTATCAGCATATCTAGATTATGTAATCACAGAAAATCAAATATGTGGGACGTGAAAAAAGTTTGAAACTAAAACAACTTTGTAGGGCTGCACAAAAAATTATGAAACCGCAAATCAAATCGAAGTCATTGGTTTGAAACCGTTGGCTTGGGTGTACATAGACCCATGATGTTTTTCCCCCTCTCAAATCGAACCAAACCGTTTCAAAATGGTTTGATTTAGGTTTCAATTTTCAAAAATCGCACAAAATCAACTCGAACCGAAATTTTTTTAATTACATGTTTTTTATTAAATTCTAAATTATCATATATAAATTTTATTATAGTTTCTAGAATTTAAAATGTAAACCAATTACAAATACAAAATGATATACCAAATTCGGCCCGATCAGGTACAACCCATTTATTGAAAAATAGATTGGCCCCTTCTTCTATCTTATCTAGTGACTTGCTCCTCTGCTCCATACTACTCCAGCCGCTCGCTATAATAGCTTGCTTATCAAGCTTTATTTAGATCTATAGGAAGAACGAAAGGCTTACTGATAACTTTACATATAAATTCATTAAGTCCCTGTTTGGTGGACATTTTGATTATAAGAATGCATTTTACTGTTTGTGTGATGGGGAATATGTGGTTGAAAAAGAAGGAAAAATTACTTATGTGATTGGAAATATTATTTTTATTGAAGAATGTGTGGTTAAAAATGTGTTGAAAAATAATAATGAAAATGAGAATGTTGCTCAGACAAGGCCTAAATGTTTTAAGGGTAGAAGAAAACTAATTAGAACCAACTTCAACCTAAAGCCTAAATCTTATATTTCTTTCATCATTTTCGACCATTCTCATACACTACTAGTTTTTTCATTGCCGAAGTCCTTCGTTGTGACAATTGGAATTTTCATAATAGATTTGGGTACGTAATTTTTATTCCAAAAGGTTAACCACCATATGCTCATATCTATTTAGAGTTTCTCCTTTGTCCCCTTCTCCAATTCATGCTTCCACAAATATGGGTTTTAATGGGTATGAATTTTGAACTTGGGTTTTGACCGAATCGTGCTTGACTTGGTTGAAGGATGAATTTGATTTTGAATTTGAGTTTGGATTGTCGAGGCTGGACTTTAGAGCTTGCGTAGACAAGGTTATGCTTAAGTTTTGATGGGTGTGGTGTGGATGTTAGTAATTCAAATACCCACGATCACTTTAGAGTCAACATTTTCCATGACTGGTCGGATTCTTGACTCCTTTTGGAGTTCATTGGGTGTAAAAATGGTTGAGGCCTTAATATACACGAAGTATTGGTTGCATAGCAGCAATGAACCTATAGTATTTCATCAATATTTGGATGAGGTAGATGCATTGGATGACTCGGAGAAAGCTGTAGAAGGTGGTATTTATTTTCTATTATCAATTTTGATATTTTTATGCATATTGTTTCTTAGTTGCTTATTATTATCATTAATAAGAATTAATAAATATTTTGATAATTGCATATTATACAGAGGCCGAATTATATGTTACAAGGGAGGATATTCATCCGATTTTTATCAAATGAGAGATTAGAACTCTTGTACTTATTCTGATATTGTTGCTTGTAAAAGTTTGAGTAGAGTGTCTGTTGCTAGATGCTAACTTTATGCTATTTTTTTGTTTTACCTTTTGGTTTATATATCGAATTTCAGACAAATATGAATGTTATTTAATATTTGATATTAATAGTTCTCGTTTAAATTTATATGTTAACTTATTTTAAACATATTGCTATAATATCGATAGGTAAACCGTTGATTAAAACGAAACCAAACCGCAAATAATGGTTTTGGTTTGAAAAAATTTCAAACCGCATTTAATGGTTTGAATTGAAAACATAACACAAATCGTTCAAATCGAATTGTGTTCACCCCTACAACTTTGTACATAAAATGGCCAATGATAAAAAGTATGTCACATAAATAAACCTAATAATGCAGTAAAAGTTAGTCAACTTCGGCCTAGATTGAATTGGTCGATCTGATCCTAATTAAATCACGTCCCTATTACCACTGGGGCAGAGATCAGGCCCTGCCAGTTACATGTTGCTTACATATTGTGGAAAAGAATGGCAGGGCAATTCTCCTTTGGCAAAGAAGAAATATGCATTTGCATGCCCACTTTGCCAGTAGAGAGCAGCCATGTTACTCCTTTGCCAGCACATTTTCCATTTCCTCAAAGCTGCCATGCAGGTTCCATTTCTGAGAGCATACTTTTTATACTCTCTGGTTTGCACCTTCATTTTGGATCTGTTGAAACTAGAAGTGGCATATGCTTGGGACAATTCCTCTATAGATTACCTTTACTTTTCACTGGGACCAAAATCTCATTAAAATGGAGCCCAAATAATAAGTAAAGACAATTAACATCACTAAAAATTTCCATGTCTAGTGCCTGACATTGTCGTACATACTTATTTCATATTTTTTAAAAAAAAAGAGAGAGAGAGAAAGAAAATCGCATGTTATCATATAAAGTGGTCCCTCAATTATTTTTTGAGGTGCACTTTTCGATTTTCATGTGTTCTAATAGTTTATTCCTCGACAATGAAAATGCCATGATTTTTCACGGTGTGAATATGAGTAAAAGACTATATCACTTGTCTAATGGCCCGTTTGATATGGCTTTTGAAAAGTACGCTCTAAAAAATGAAAGTAAAAGCAAAAGCAAAAGTCGTGTCAAACGGGGCTAAGTGATCCAAACAAGTTGCTTGCTACAAATATTTTCTGTAAATCAAAATAACCGATTAATTACTAGATTTGATAATCGGACTGGTAAATGAATAGAAGAATATGCTGTAAATATCCTTGTTGCATGGAAAACACCCCAATTTTTCATGAGCTATAAATAGATACAAGGACCGAGAACTGTTCATCAAGTCCTGTTCAAGTGTATGGATGCATTACTGGGCAATGACTCCATTGGCAGTAGGCTACTTGACTGCCATATATGGCTGTATTATTTAGCTCACTGCCAAAGGAGATTTGCCCGGCAATTCACCCATATATACAAATAATTGTGGCCATATTATTAAATTTTATATTTTGGAGCCTGTGATATGCAGACTTTGTATTCGTTCTAATACACATTTCTTCTAAAATCTGCTTTCACTGCATATTTTATATTTTTAAACGACTTCATGAAATCAATCTTTTCGAGTGACCTCCCTATCCCTAAGTTGCACTTTCAACAATGAGAGTGATTCTCGAAATAGTATCTACTTGGATACTATTGTTATATTCTTATTTGATAGAGATCAATTTTAAAAAAAGGAAGATGTCTAGTTTCGAGATTGTGGGTAAGTCCAATCACAATTATACTTGTTATACTATATGTAACATAAAAATGTAAGCCCTTAAATTTATGGATCAAATTTAAAGATGCATATAAGATACCATTTTTGGGCTTTGTTTTTTCACAAGATATATATTGCATTTTTAAGTGAAGGGTTCATTTATAAGTCTCTATTTAATAAGGTCTAAAGTGCCCTTAATTAGATTTTTCTTATAAATACTCCATGCAACGTGGAAGAAAATTAATGAAATCCATTACCTAGGCAAATCTCTGTCCATTTGATTCTCTTGTACTCTTTTTATATTTGTTTGGTTCTAATTTGATCATTGAAGTGCAAATGGTGACTAAACCAGCTTGTAGCGTAACATATAAAGGTTTATACATATTGGGTATGTACGTGATGTAGATCTATTGATCTCTTAATCTTGAAAAACTTTGAGGTCAAAGTTTATTTATGCATTTTTATTTAAAGAACATAAACTTTTTTTGGAAGGAAAATACTTTTAACCAATAAAATAATTTTTTTGGAGTTAAAGAACCAATTTTGGGAGGGGGAAAAAACTACTATTTAGCCTAAAAAATATAGCCCATATAAAAAACTAAAAGCAAAAGAAAAAAAAAATGATATATGCTCTAAATTACAAGTTGAAAATTATCCTATTTATAACTTTCCCAGTATATTATGAACTACCGTCTTCTTGCATGTTTTTCAATTAAATAAAAAAACAGCACTATTATATATTTCATACATGACACTTTTTTATATTTCATACAATGCACTCAAATCTTAGAACCAACGCTATAGTGTTTTTCTGATGTCTCGTTATGGATCAAAAAAATTGTAAAGGGTAACTTACAAAGTAATCAGATATTAACGAGGAAGAATAATCATAGTGCAAAGAAATTGGTAATCCAATAATTAATATCTAACATTAATTAGAGCGAAATGATGGGTAAATGCAGCGCGCACTTTTATTCCTCATTACCCCACGTTTACTTTAATCTCCCACAATCGAGCTGCCACACGAATTACCAAAAAGGTGCACGTAAAATCTGTATATGCCTGGACAATTCCCTTGGAGAATTTCTCATTATGTCACTCTTGGGGTCAAGGTATCAGTTCTTCACCAGCACTTTGTTCTTTTTCTTACTTTTTTGTATATATGATATGATACTTGACGTATCAGAATGTGTCAAGAAATGTTGTATACGTGTATATATAATTTTAACTGGAAAAATAAGTAAATGGTTGACAAAATTAAAGAGATATGTTATTATAAATGCAAATTAGTAAAATTTTGTTTTAGTGATGGTAAGTCTGCTACTTAATTGAATCATTAGTATTATACGATCATGTTAAGTCCAATGATTCTGTCATTCTTGCAGTGGTCAGATTGAGTGCTATAACTAATCTACAACATAGTAACACTAAGATTGTGCAATCAAATTAACATTTAAAAATATGCACAATGTTAAAGTTATGTGTCAAATTAAGTGTCGATACCAACTTAATTAATAAATTGAAAGAAGAAATCCCATATCTTGGGAATATAATCAATCTGCACCTAATGATGCCATGCCTAACCAAAATCTTCTCATCTATTTAATTAAAAAAAGCTAATTTTTTAAGTAATAATCTCACTTATGCAGCAGCGTATATTTTTCAGTATCTTCAAATACTCTTTATTCATCTTCTTCTTCAACCCTCTTCCAAGGTAAATGCCTTTTGTTGATCAGTGCACAAAATAGAAGTTGATGGGTTGTGATGCCATTCTTGTCAATTGCATTCAATCCTTTTGGGCCATGTTGAAACTTGAGCTAAGCCCACTTGCCAAAGATATTAGTTGGACATTACCCAATAACGCAATTTTGATTCAAGTCCAAACCCGAGCCCAAGGTGGAGGCCACGTGTGCTACTCTGGACCGTTAGATTAACTCCTGGATTTACGGTGATGAAGACTTGTATATATACCAACTAAGTGGTCACCCTTTATGTGTGTGCTTTCATTCTGTTCGAGCGAGAAGCTTCTGGGTCCTCTCTGTTTGAGCGAGAAGCTTCTAGATCCTCTCTGTTCGTCTGCTCTGTTTTCTGTTTGCTCTCTGTATTGTGTGTAATCCCTAAAACTTCTGATTTTTAGGAAAATTTTGGGTGTTTGAAGTCTTGGTGATTCTTCGCTTCTGGGTTTTTAGAGAAGAGATCAGTGTGTTGATCTCGTGTCCATTATAGTAGCTGCGGTATGTTCGTTCATTTTAGGGCTTAGGCTTTGTGGTTGTTCCATTATTGTACATAAGGGTACAATGTAATTTCAGAGCCCAAAATCATTTCGATTCTTGATGCTAGTGATATTCTGTCGATTGGTTTGAGTTCTTGTGGTTTTGGTTCATTACATAATATAACAGTGGTATCAGAGCCTGTGTGAATATAGAACGAGGCTTCAGTCGAGTGTTTGTCACTAGAAATTTAATTTTCAGTCGACATACTTAGATCGATCTGAAATCAGTGAAACCCTAGATTCCTATTTTACGGATCTTGGCTTTTTGGCAATGATCTCTAACGTGATCTTGGTTCTTTGATGAATATTGGCTTGAATCTTGGTGACAAGAAATCTGTCCGTGGGCTCTCTGTTGATTTTATTGGACACTTGGGCTCTTTGTGACTGTTACTCGAATATCTTGGTTGAAAGTTCCTAACCCTTGTTAATTTCCTATTATTTTGATCTTGGATATTGCTATTCTTCCTGATTTTCCAGTGTTAATTCATCTATTTTTCGTGATAACGAATTGTGCCTTGACCTAGGTCGTGAACCTCACGGAATGCTGATGAATTTTAACACGTAGAAATTGGAGGAATTCCCATATTAATCTGTTTAATATACTGTAGCATATTTGGTGATTTACTGTGACTATTAGTTGGTTTAATCTCTCTGCTGACTTTGTGTTTTCACTAAGGGGTATTATTCTATTTATAATCATTGTTGCATTTCACATTATTTTCACTGTGCTATTGGCATGTTGATTTAAGTGACATTTCATCTCTATTTTTTGTGTTACATTGAGACTTGTGTGATATTCTATTGGTTTTGAAATATCTGTTTTTTGCTTTTCTGTTAAACTGTGACTTCAAATACCCTTTTTGTGTTGATTAAAAATTTTAAATGTCAACTACAACGTTTGAACTTGGAGTTTTTAATATAAAAAAAAAAGGATTTTTCCATTTGGCAGCAAAAAATGAAAGGAGTCTTAGTCCAACAAAAAGTCTCTAAGGCTATAACTGGTGAATTTCCTGTTACTATAATTGATGATCAAAAACTTAAATCTAATGAACTTGCTTATACCTCTATAATTCTTCATTTGTTGATCAAGTGTTGATAAAAATTGGAAAACTTGATAATGTTAAGGCTTTGCGGGACAAATTAGAAGAACAATATATGTCTAAATGTCTGCTTATTAAACTCTTCATTCTAGAAAGGCTCTTCGGCTTTAAAATTGAAATGTCTAAAGATTTAGATGATAATCTTGATACTTTTAATAAATTAGTTCAAAATATTACTAATACTGGAAATAAAGTTTCTGAAAAATATAAAACTGTTATCCTTCTAAATGATATACCTGAAGTATATAAGGATGTTAAATCTGCTATTAAGTATGGTAGAGATACCTTAACTCTTGAGATACTGATTAATTCTTTAAGAAGAAATTAGAGTTTAAGGTTGATAGGACTATGAAGAAATTTGAGAGTTTATTTATGAGAGGGAAACCTATGTTTAGGCAAGTAAATGGTCAGAGTCATTATGAGAATAATAATTATAAGAAAAAGAGGAAAGGGAGGTTTAGATCAAAGTCTATGAGTGGAAATAGGAAGTGCTATAGGTGTGGAAAGACGGGACATTTTATAAAAGACTGTTATAAGAAGAAGAATGAACAGAGAGAAATGAAAGTAAATGAGGAGAATGTAGTAGAACCCCTAGATGGGAGAACAGTTGACGTGTATGTGGTGACAGAACCCATTTCTGATCTGAATACTACAAATTATACGGATAACAGTGATCAGAATAGTGAATGAATTCTGGATTCAGGGTGTACCTTCCATATGACCTTTAGAAAACCTTGGTTAGAGAACTTTAAGGATTTTGATGGAAGAGAGGTGGTTATGGGTAACAATGTAACTTGTAGGATTAAAGGAATTGGTAGTGTGACTTTGAAATTTGAAAATTGATATACCTTTACTCTAGAAAGAGTAAGGTATGTTCTTGACTTGAATAGAATCTTGATTTCTATAGGGTAATCTAGATGACATAGGCTTGCAAGGCAGGATTGAAAATGATACTTTGAAACTAATT
>CAIGRB010088514.1:18065-34953 GCA_903798255.1 Fraxinus quadrangulata | reverse complement strand
GAGTTGTCTCTTCGTGGTGCCTCAACGGAGAACTTTCGTTTCTTGTTGACAGCCTTTGTATTCGTTTCAACAAAATTGGCTCCAAGTTGGACAATAAACTTTCTCTCGATTTTTCTATTATCCTCCTCAATCCTCAACTGGACAATCAATTCTTCCAAATTCATCTCCTTGTGTTTGTCCTTGAGATAGTTTTTAAAATCTCTCCATATAAGAGGGAGTTTTTCGATGATGGCAGCAACTTGGAAAAATTCACTCAATTCCATCTTCTCAGCATGGATATCATGTAGTAGAACTTGAAGTTCTTGTACTTGAATTATCACCGTTTTGGAATCCACCATCTTGTAATCCAGAAATTTGTCGAGTATGAACTTCTTTGTTTCGGCGACCTCGGTCTTATACTTTTTTCCAACGAATCCCATAGATCCTTGGCTGAGTCCTTCGAACTATACACTCTATAAAGTGTATTGTCCAATTCATTAAGGATGTAGTTCTTACATAGAAAGTCCGAGTGCTTCTATGTATCCAACGCAATAATCGATTCACGATTATTGTCTCCTTCTTGTACCGCCGGTGCAGTTTCTTTCAGAAACTTTGCCAAGATTAGTGTGGTAAGATAGAACAAAATTTTTTGTTGCCATTTCTTGAAGTTCACACCTTCAAACTTTTCATGTTTCTACCCATGTGGGATCGCAGTATTTTGTAGTGGTATTTCCATAGGCAGAACCACATTGTTCGTACCTTGTTGACTCGAAGTAGCCTCTACAATACTTATTTCTGTTATTTAAACAAAGATTAACGCAGCAAAAAAATTGGGAAAAAAATAGTACATGAAGATGACAAATACGGTTTTGATAACAAACAACCACATACGTGATTTGTCTTAAGATTGTTGTTCCGGGTGTATATGATAGCGAGAAATGATAGTTTATGTAATCAAACAAACAAAATTTAATCCGCAGGAGCGTGACTATATATATATGTAGTATGAAAAACTAAAAATGTAGCCAAGAAGNTATAGGGTGGAAAAGTAGTATGTAAAACTACAAACGAAACCAAAACAAGAAATGAAGAAGATCAATTCGAGTCAAGTGATTTTCACTCTTTCCTTAAGACAAAATTGCCCGCAGCGGTGCTCACAGTTCACGACACTTGTCTCCCAAGATACAACGGATTCAATTTGTGGTAAAAACACCTCAAACCACAAGTTACGACGAACTTTTGACGGAGTTTCTTTCTACAAAGAAGAAAATTATTTTGAATGAATTTGGAAGTAATTTGCAAGATCTTTAATGCAATACTCAATGAAAATATGATATGGGATGCAAAAGGGATGTCCAAGGGGTCCTTTATATAGAGGATGAGGGGTTGTGAGTAAAATGTCGCGTCCCAAGCTCAACAACACTTGCCAAAGGTCGTACCATGTTGCTAGCTTGTCGCCATTGCCTCGCTCAAACGATAAGAATAGACTTTTTTGCTAGCTTGTCGCTCGAGCGACATCCCAACCATAAGCTAGCGACAACCTTAGTCAAATTTCAGACAACTTCCTCTATTTTCTTTATCTCAAAGAGAATTAACTTCTATCGGAATTTGAAACCATAAACCAATGATATAATGTGCCAATATGTTGGACATAGTTGCTAGCTAGCGCTATTCATTATGCACTTTCTTCTGTTTGTCAACAAATTATTGCACATGGTATAACTAAATATTAAAGAAACCTTTACCTTAAGCCAATTTGTTCTTTTGTGGGATTGTTTTTCTTATCAAGTTGGTGTTGAACTTGAATAAATTATACATATATACATTTTTGTACTTGTTACAGAAAATTATAATTGACCTTGACATGGATCCACCAGCCACTAGAGGAAAAAAAAGAGTTTACTAATCGATTATGTAAATATCCTGGCATATGCAATAATGCAAACTAGGATTATCACCCCCCCCCCCAGATTGTATATCCTTTCACATGATATAACTATTTTTTCCTTTAAGTTATGCCTAATTTTGTTTTATTTTCTAAAATTTCAAATTTCTTCGAATAACTTTTCCATTTCTATGTGCATGTCCTTCAATAAATTTTCTTGTAACCCCAACTTATTGCAATTGTAGCCAGCCAGCCAGCCAAGATTTCAAATACTAATAGAAGACCAACAAAAAAATCGAGAAGAAAACAAATAATTTTATTTTGGTAGACAATAGTGAACAAGACAGACAATATAAAGAAGAAAATAAACTAAAATTTTGTTCATTATACTATTAATATAATCTAATGATTAAGTGTCATTAATTGATACGCCATCTTAAATGTAGATATACGAGTCTCATTTCCGATGGCAAGTCAATGAATGCCTTTACTCTACTCCAAATCACTATTATGCCATATCATTTAATACCCTCATCAAGTTGTAGTGTAAATGTCAAGAACTCTTATCTTGTTAAGAAGTGACGGCAAATTACTTGTGCAACGGTTTAGTAAACATGTTGGCTAAACTTGTTTTCCTGTCTCCAAATAAGTCGCTTCAATTTCACCATTTTGAATTCGATCATGGAATGTGTGACAATCCAACTCAATGTGTTTGGTACGTTCAAGACACACCAAATTTGTTGCAATATATGCTTGTTTCTCACAAAACAATCTTGGTTCACGGTGATAAACATGTAAAAATTTTAGCAAGTACCTTAGCCAAGTGAGCACATAACTACTACTACATACCTGTATTCGACTTCTGCCGAAGACATAGACTCTATAGTTTGCTTCTTGTTTTTCTAAGACACGAGTAGTTTGTCAAGAAATATACAATACTCCGTTACTGACCACCTTGTACTTGAGCATCGGCTCAATCTGCATCACAATATCCAACTAATTTCAATTTGCCATTTGATGGTAAAAATTGTCCTTGGATTGGTGCTTCTTTCCCATGCCCGATAACTATTGTTTTTCTTTAAATTTTCCCTTTGGTCATGCCTAATTTTGTTCCAGTTTTTAATATTTCAAACATTTTACATGATTTGTCCAGTTCTACGTGCATATGTTTAATTACATGGGCATTCATTGAATCAGGAATTTGTTTTCACTAGGCTTCGAAAAAGTACCATTAGGTCACCTGCATCATCTATTTATAATTTTGGTTCAAATAATATTGTTATGTTACTTACTATTACTGTTGATCTCTATTTTGTAGGGGTGACGTGGCCAACAGATCCTGAGCCCTCTCACGTCCTTATGAGCCTTTAGTCTTGCATGTTTGGACAAACCGTAAGTCATACTTGACCTTCTCCGAAGTGAGGAGAGGCGATTGCTTGCACTCCGACGATCAAATTAGTCATTATATATGTGAAGGGTTATGGGACGTCCTCGAGACATGAGTCAATAGGTGTTAAAGGGTCGGATCCAAGAGAGTACTAGGTGAATATTAAAAGCAAATTTATAGTTAAATGTGTAAAGTTGCATCACCTTCAAATAACACAATGTGTGAGCTTTTATAGTAGTAGAAGAAAAATGATAACCGTCGGATAAAGTGACACTTGGACTTATCTTGACGATTGAGGTCCTTTTCCTAGGTTTCACTCAATCAATCCTATGCTGATGGGCATTGAATGCTTCTAACGAGCTACTACTCTAGAGTCTATTCTGACTTCTGAAATATAAACCGATGATTTCACCTTTAAGCGCCTACTATATCAATTGCATGTGAATCTTTTACGGAAGATCTCTTGAGAAGATGTGAACTAGAACTTGCCTTTTTGTAAATGTGGAGACTAGGAGCCTTGCACTTCTTCCATGCAACATACATGACATTTTGGCTCAACCATGTAAGGTCGGCCTCGACAGACACCTTGATAGAAAGGAAGTATGGCCTCAAATCGGCTAGGTAGGAGGTGACATGGAGTGCGGCCCTTGTTGATTTGCTTAGTTGGCTGCTACATTGCCGATGATGTGGAGCCTCTTCATAAGAGGTGTTACAATGACCTATAAAAGTATTTTAACTATTTTATTTGTATTAAGAAAATAATAAGATTTATATAGATTTCAATTTAATTTTCAAAAAAGAGAAAATTTGAGAATTTATATTAGTTCAATTATTAAATAAAATTTTAAACTTGAACATACTTTAACTTATGATTTACATTTATGCTATATTTCAATAAAAAAATATTTCTAATTTTTCAGAAGAAAAAGCTCAAAAATTATTTTTATTGCACCATTTTTTTAAAAGAAAAATATTTTTTTTAACATAATTATATGTAAAAGAGGAAAAAGGTCCAAGTTAAAAACCTAGAACTTGAAATGATTACATTTAACTTCATAAAGATTATTTTATGATTGCTCATGTTTTAATCTGATTGCTGGTTGCTTGCTATAATAAAGAGAGAGAATTTACTGACGACCAATTCCACGGATACAATGGGTGCTGCTGGGACAATTCAAGGAATGGGAACTACATTGACTTCTTAACAGCACTTCGACAGCTGGTTTGGTAAATCAACTATACAGTCCTGGACGGTATCAAAATACAAAAAGAAGCTAAACTTTTATGTACATTCTAGAGCTTAGTACTGTTCGATACCAACATGTACAGAGAACTAGAACATCTGTTTCCCGAAATAACAGATGAGGAAAACGAAGATAAATATTGCAGCAGCTCAGAATCAGTTCTAGCCAAGAGCATAAGTCTTTCGCGCGGATTGTCGCCAACAATTAAAAAAGTTCAGACGATTGTGTAAGGAACAAACTTCTTGAGACAAAGTCCCAAAAAGGGGTGTTTTCTTTGGGAAAGATTTACAATTCGAAAATGAAATAGAATGCTTCTAAGGGGCACAAGCACACGAGTATTGAAAGAAGAATTTTAAAGTTAAACTAAAAAATTGAAATTATATATTCTCTATTAAGAGTGTTTGATTCAGAGTCATTTCTTCTATGTTTTCTCTTTTTTTTATACTCATTTGATAGTTTCTTTGTGAAGAACTGTTTGACAACTGCTTGGTGTTCTATAACTACCCACTTTCTTCATGATGGCTGATTTGTCGTAAAACTGTCATCTCTAACTGCCACCACGATTCTTATTTTTTAACCACTCACAACTGGGATCCTTAGATCGTGGGGCGTGATTGGATTACTCAATAACTGCTTCAATAACTGCTGTTTTTGGATGACTATAATGTCTCATGTTTGCTAAGGTTCTGGATGATTCGAAGGTTTGGACAAGAACGAACTCATTCATCCTGGGCAACCGCAGGGCATTCCATCGCTCAGATTTTGAGTGACTTGTCAGCTTGGACGATGACATTACTTTGTTATGGGACCTCTTTTGCATTTATCAATGATCCCATTAGGGCATTTGTTCTGGACTTCCGAATTGGGCTTCATTCCTTGGGCCATTAAAATTTGGGCTACACTTTTTGTGTGTGAACAATTACCTCCCAATATGGCAAAATTAATATCGATTATTAACCTTTGCCATATTCTTCCCTTGTATTTTCCGACGATATTCAAAATTTCAAAAATTTCAATCATTATTTCCTCCTACAACCTGAAAATGTACAACGTCACAAACCCGAAAGACATGCCACTTCATCGCCTCATTATCTTCACGTTTGTTCATCGCGCGTTCTATAAAGATCACTGTTCATCGTCTTGCTTATTCACTACGCTTCTCAAGATTCTTTCACGACATTCCTATTTCTCACCAAATGGCAACTTCAACAACTCCTTTCGATGATTCATTTAGTTTCTAGGACTTTGAAAACTTTCTTACTCGGCCGTACATAAACTCAAACTTTCTATCGCAAGCCAATCCTGATCTTCAGAAGTTTTATCTCAGCCCGTCATTTAATGATGCTGAATCGGTCGAACGGACTGCGATCTATTGCACTGAAGACCTTCCTTTTCTGAACTCCTTGCCATTGAGGCCAATTCGCGATAGAGGTATTCACACTTAGCCCAAAACTGATTCTAGTTTTTGTAGATGGCATGCACGTTTAGTGAATCATGGTCCCACGAAAGCACTTTTTGATCGTGCTAAAATTTTGGACTTATTAGGAATTACTCTTTATTCCCCAATTTATAACTCAGTGCTTTTTCCAATCGCGCTGAGTTTTTGGTCGTCTGAGTATAACACGTTTCTTTATCCCTCTTGGCCCAATGGCTATTACCCTAAGGGATGTTGGTGTCTTAGTTAATCTCCCGCCATTGGGCGATACCATTTTTCCTGACATTTTACTCTCCAATACTGCTTCAAAATTCGAAAAGAAGCTCACTGAATCTAATTCGAGCATGCAAGACCTTTATACCTTTAGAAGAACAATTATACAAGGGCCTTGGAAAACCATTAATAGTGTATGCATCTGAAACATTTGGACCACCCCCTGTTTGCAGAGCCTGATTAATTACAGCCTTAGGATCTGCATTCCACCACTCCCCTGAATTTGAATTTTGAATAATGGAGTTATATTAAAAGATGCTTGCAAAGTATGTGTTCATAAAATGTAAAATGCCATATATATGAAAGTTACCAAAAATAATGGGAACTTCCTCGTATGGTTTTCTGAAGGGGTAAGATTCATTGCGCTTTGGGCGGATGATGATAGGTCCATAAATTGTTGCTCTCAACCATGAGATATGAGCATGCCAGAGAGAGTTCCTCTCTGCTCGGTGATTGTGAAATTGTACGTGTACGACTGGTTGGTCTGTATCGGACATTGTGTTACGTAAGCTGGTCCATCAGCCCACCCACTCCTAAGCTGCCGAATGCCATGCCTATTATGGTTTTAGCATCATTCCCCAACTCCAAAAGCAATCGTAAATGAAAAAGAAATGAGGAAACGAGCAAAGAATACACAGATCTATAGTGGTTTGTGTCAATTTGAGTGCTATGTTGACTCCCATGCATGCACTACAAGAAGATTACAGGTTTCCTCACACCTGTTTATCTTATGCCCCGAAAAAATGCCTCATATCCCCCTCCCTGATTTTTTTGTATAAATACATTGTAGGAAATTGTCACTTAATAAATTTTTTGTCTAGTACATCTCTGTAATAAGAAAAAAATGTATCCGTGGTCAGGGATAACTGAACTGTATAATTAAGTTTGACACGATCCAATGCCTGCATTTTACTTGAAGCAAATCATGTGGCAAATTCTACTGTTATTATTTTCTAAAAGAAACAGTTTTGCGAGTTCTCTTACCAGTGAATTGTGATATTGTTAGAAACGTGGTTAACCAGTCTATAAGACTCCGATAGTTCGAGATCTATTCATGGGATGTTTAATTCCCGCTTCGCCAGATGCTTATTCCTGGTTTTGCAAGATGTTTATTCCTCGCCTTTCACTATCATTGAGTTCGACTGTAAGACCTCGTCATTCCTAAGCCAGCCTAACTGTAAGACCTCGTCACTCCGAGGCCAGTCTATAAGACTCCAATAGTTCGAGATCTATTAGCGGGATGTTTATTCCCCGCTTCGCCAGATGCTTACTCCTGGCCTTGCGAGATGGTTATTCCTCGCCTCTCACTATCATTGAGCCTAACTGTAGGACCTCATCTATCCAATGTCCACTTATAAGACTCCGATAGTTTGAGAGCTATTCACGGGATGTCTATTCCTTGCCTTACTAGATGCTTACTCTTAGCCTCACGAGATGGCTATTCCTTGCCTTTCACTATCATTGAACCTAGCTGTAAAACCTCGTCTATCCGTGGCCCGCTTATAAAACTCCGATAGTTCAAGAGCTATTCATAGGATGTTTATTCCCCGCCACGCTAAATGCTTATCCCTGGTTTTGCTTACCCCTGCTTCAAGCCATAGATTTCCTAATTGTCTCACCAAATTCTTAAAGCATACTAAGTAGGCGTAGAACAGGAAAACTTTATGACCACATTACCAATAATTAAGCCTCCTTTTGGCAAATTTATAAATAGTTTATAAATAAAAATAGTAGTGGAGACCACGAAATATGTGATTAAAATTAATGTTTGACTTTGACTAAAATTATAAACCAAGTTATAAATTGTTATCCAAACAGAGGTTAAGATTGTTAAACCTCCATCTTTGTCCCACTCTATTTTACCTCTTTCTCTTTCCCTCTCATCAATTCTCCATAAATACGCCCCTCTACACCACCAATTGCCTCTTCTTCTCAGTCCCTCTCCCTCCCTCTCTCTCACCCACATACACAGAGCACAGCACCACCTCTCTCTCTCTTGCCATTCCCCAGCGGGGTGATGCGAAGAAAAATGAATAGAAGAGTGAGTTTCAGTTATGATGTCAATGACATGCCAATCATTTACCAAAAGTATGGTGACAGTTCTAAAGCTGATGGAAACAAGAACAAAGTAATTTCAGACATACCAGGAAATCCAGGTTTTCGCTGTCGGGTTTCTTCAGGCGTACTGGAACAGAGGCCACCAGAGCACTTCGCTGTACGTCTAGTAGAAAGAGGTGTTCGCATAAAGTTTCTTCTGCTTCTATGGCAAGGTCACATTCATATGCTGAAACACTTGATTCTCAGAGGGCTGAGCTATAGAGGAATGCATCAAGTTCTTGAATTCTTCATCATTTTTGCAAAGATCAAATTCTGTCGCAAGTTCTTGCTAAAGGTATTTTGCTTGGAGGAAGAGAAGGATGTAAATGAATTAGAAATGAAGTTATAGAAAGAAGTCTGTCTGAGAATTTTTGAAACTGACAAATGGAAACGTTGCAAGATTGAAAGAATTTTTTCTGTTAGTAATCTAGGAACTCGCCTTGCAATCCAGTAAAACATTTCAATGTAATGAATGAGAGATTTCATAGCATTTTGAAAGGCCAAATCATTTAGTTGGCACTATGTATGTTAACCACATGAATGAACGAGAGATTTCATATATCAAAAATAATGCCCCTTATTTTTTAATTTTTAAGTTGTAACGTTTAGCTGCTTTAGGTTTTTCTTTTCATTTCAAATGATATAGTCAACAGGAACCCTGCAATCTAGCACACATAACAAGCAACTTTCAAGAAAGTTACTATCCGTCCAAACTCAAAATTTGATAACAAGGTACATAACTATGACTTCAGGTAAAAAATGTAGAACTTCGAATTTGTCCAATGAACCACCATGCTCAGGGATCAAGGGAGAGCTTCTCTAGACCTCGGACACCATGACTTGAAGCTTTCTTCATTTTCAAAGCTCGCTTGTAAGGGGGTGCAATAGGAGGTTGCACTGGATCTAAGCTCTGGTAAGATCCATCTGCAACTTTAGGAAGTGGATATGAACGATCGGAGTCATACCCGCTGAGATCACCGCAGGCCAAAAATGGAATATACACAACTTGTTAGGACCTTCTAACCACCCACTACTGCAATCTGTCAAATGATAAGAACCAAAAATGAGAACATATTGATATGATATCATCTTGCAGAATCAGAACTCAAAAGAAGAGGATTAGCGATTATTTTTTAATTGAAGTCGGGGTGATTTCTGGTACAATTTCTGAGAATTTCTTTTTGCGAGATATAGACATTGACGTGAAAGTATGAAAATTCCTTCAGTATGTCAAGGAACAGGTCACACTCAGACACTTGAATTCCCCCAACCCGTTCATAACATAAAAGGGAAAAACAGTATCCATACCTGCATGTAACTATATCGAAAGAAGAAACAGACATAGAGTTAGCACAAGCAATCCTTCCATTTTTTTCTTTTATTTGTTTCCATTTTTGGGACTATGGATAATGAATATTAATTAATAGTCCAAAAGGAAATGGAAATTGTTTTTCTTCAAGACAAAAGCAAGTGTTACCATCAGGATTACCTAGATCGTCTGGTGCAGACGGACTTCCAATCTTTTCAAGGAGGCGGTGCAGATCTTTTTCATTAAAACCTTCAGGGGGAGAGTAATTTTCACAAACAGCAAATGCTTCTGCATTACAGATAATGGTAAAAGATTAGGTTTAGAAAATTCAAGATAAACTGTACACCGTATGCCGAACTTTAAAATCTCTTTAGATACCCCAACACACAGAATCTTTTTAATATGTAAACAAGTGATAATTCCTTTAGCTACACATTTTCAGCCACCTAATAACTTGATTAATGATGCTTACACCGATAGCAAGTTCGGTGAGAAGACTTGGTCCATATATAGCAAGATTAATAGTTCTAGAAAGATAAATGCAGTTGAATCTTATGGAGTATCATCTTTTCACTTATGGAGGCGTGTGAAAATTCAAATGCCTATTTTTAAAGTCTTCTTAAGATCATTTACCATAGGAAGCATGTGAAAATCTGTTTTTGGCAACAGTCAAAATTCTTTGTATGCAACAATGGTAGGGCGAAGTAATTTGTTCCTCCTAATCCACAACTTCAGTAGGTAGGGGACCATATCCTCTCTCTGCTTGGCTCTTTCCTAAATGATTCGTAACAAAACCATGGTGCTGAAAAAGTCTGCAGCAGATAAAACAATTTGAAGATCTAAGAAGTTGTCCTTCCTGTTTTTGGAGTGGTATTTGGTGGGTAAAAATTAGGTTGCACTTTAAACTGAATGGATCGGTCCAAATTCTCAGGAATATCCCTAGAGAAGGGAAAATATGATATTGGAAGATCACATAACTTTCAAATAAAGGAGTCTAGAGAAAACGAGGAAAAACATCGGTACCTATGCTTGAATTACGACTGCTTTTTCGTTTAGCAAATGTCACTTCTGTGAAAAATAATTTCAGCAGCAACAGAGGAAAAACATCACCGATTCTATGATCAACTCAAGATTCTGACTGATGTTGTAAACATAGATAAACTACTTTAACATTGTTAATAGAATTATAGTTTACATCACAAAATAAATTATAACACAAGTCAATATTCAAAATAAAAACACAAAAAAGGAGAGATTAACAAATACCATTGTAGAAGTCAAAATAAGTACTAGGGGTGGACATGGTTCTGGTTCCAAGAGAATTGAACCGAACCATGAACCAATGGTTTTTCTAATAATAGAACAAAATGGTTTTTTTAAGGATATGGAACCGAATCGAACCAAACCGTTAGGTTCTAATTTGGTTTGGTTTGGTTCTAGTTTCATTTCTTAAATTTTCATATTTGCATCATATAAGTTAGTAACATATACCTAAATAAAAAAATAAACTTTAGACATTCAGAAAGTTCAAATTTCAATCATCGAGATCAAAAAAATCATAACTAACAAACAAAACATATTCATAATTTGAACATACAAATTAGTTTTCATTCTCATACAAAGAATTATTTAATAAGTAATAGCAATGATTCACTAAATTAATTGCAGTAGTTTTGAAGGCACACCCCTACAAATTAGTTTTCATTCTCCAATGAATATAAAATTAGAGTCTTCACTAATTAATATATATAAAATAAATATTAAGTTTGGTTCTGGTTCTGGTTGTGGTTCTTGAACTATAACCGAACCAGAACCAAAACCATTAATTTTTTTTGATAGAACCGATCCGAACCGCTTGGTTTGGTTCTGGTTTGGTTTGGACATTTTGTCCATCCCTAATGAGTACTATGTGCCATGTAATTTACAGTTTTAGCAATACCTTCAAAAAAGAAAACCCGAACTAAATTAACATAAACATCCTTGATTTTTATAGAAGGGTGATACTTTTCCCATTTCTAACTTCTAGCACACGGTAACTTTTGGAATTGAGAGGAAATACTTTTGTTGTTGATAATTGGTATTATGAGTTTGAAATTTTACTCCAATGAATATTAGTTCATCATAATAATGAAAATCCTTGACATTTTCTTCAAATCAAAGAATGTGCTTGGAACTTTGCAATAGTATGTACATCATTTGCACTTTATACTGCATTTTATGCAGAAAACAAAAAAATTGTACTAAAAGCCTCTAAGAACCAACCAATACTAAACATTATCAACCTGCAAGCAAAATCAAAGAGATTAAAAGGACTGGTTTCAAGAGAAAGTTGCTGCAGTACACACACTAGCTTAGCAACGCAGTATCATGTAATCAACTTAGAACTGTCCAGAGGGGCGAAGATCCATTTACTAGATCAAACATTCTAAATAACTTATACCACGCGTTCACTACTAGACAAAGAAATGATTTTGTTCAAACACTTTCTTGTATGAATTCCAACCTGTATCAATAAAGAATAATTTTCGCAAGCAATATCAGTTCGACATCTTTTGTTCTTTCACTGGAGAAAGAGAGGGATTTCTGTTGTAAGATCTTCATTGTGAATTCGATAGGTGGAGGGGACTTGCGGATCAGAAGATCAACGAGATCCTAATAAATAATGTTAATTTATAAATAAAAAATATAAAAAAGGTCTAAGAACACTGTATGTCTGTATCAACTACAAGTCCATGATTTACTAAAAATGACCCATAGAAACAATTTTTATTTTTTAATTACAGAGGTCCACAATAATGTTTTTGTCAAATTTGAGAGATGAACATATATGAGTAGGGATGGCAAAAAAGCTCGCCGACTTGGACGGCTTGGGCTCGGGCCGAGCCTCAATTTTTTGGCCGGGTTTTGCTCGGCTCAGCTCGGGCTCAAAAAAGCTCGAGCCGAACCCGAGCTTTTTTTTTTGGGCTCGACTCGTTGATATAGCTAAATGCAGATAATTTATGGACCAATACTGGTGTTCCCTAATTTATAACATATATAAACTGTACAAATTTTAAATTCTTTAAGTAAAAAATGTAGATTTCTCCCAAAAAAAAAGTGCCGGCTCGGGCTCGGCCCGCTAAGGCTCGGGCCAAGCCTCATTTTTTTGGCCGGGTTTAAATGTATATTTCTCCCAAAAAAATAAAAAAAAACCGAGCCAGCTCGGCCCGCTAAGGCTCGGGCCGAGCCTCATTTATTTTGGTCTAGCTTTACTCGGCTCGGCTCGAACCCAAAAAAGCTCGGTCCAAAAAAGCTCGAGCCGAGCCCGAGCTTTTTTTTTTCGACTTGGGCTCGACTCGACTCGTTGACATAGCTATATGTAAGAGGTGAGACTCTGAGAGTAGAATGCTAAATCATTGATTTTGGATTTGAGTTAGAGATTTTACATTTTTGTTTGATGTTTTTATTTTTTTCTTTCTACCTTTTTGATTAGAATTATACTATGTTACTTAATCAATAGAAACCAGCCCAATAATGGTATAAGTAAGCCCATCACCCTACTCCAATTTATTGAATTTCTATTATTTTGTAGATTGTAGGATCGTACAATCCTAGTGATTTGAAATCAATTCTAGTAGCAATTCTAGAAGATTGCTATTCTAGACTCGGTCCAGACCATTTTGGTCATTTTGTATCGTAGGATCCCAAGGATCACGCTTTTACAACCTTGATTAGCTGCTAATATAAGATTGTATTGTCCTGTGCATTGAATTCATGTTTACACACAGGAAACTATGCCTCAAGTTTATATAATGCCACGAAATACTGTATTTCCTGAAAATGGAAAAACTATACCCAAATTCATCACTAGAATGTTAAAATCGTAATTGAATACCTGAAATGAGACTAAATGTTATTAACAATTAACAAAAGTGAGTAAATGACCTGAAACAGTTCCAATTATTGCCGGTTTAGACAGTATCGACAAATCTGACAATAAAGGAGACCGGTATCTTTTCCTCGAAATATCTTAGCAATAAACTTTCCACCTCTCTTTAGTATGTGTGAAACCATTGTTAATCCCTGCAAGCACATTTAGCCATAATCTTAATCAGTGAGAAAAAATATGATATGAAAAGAGATGATAAATGGAACAAAATACTTGGCATGAAAATGTGATTTGATTGTCTCGGAATATAGTGTGCAAGGAATCAAGAAAATGTGCAAACAGAAGAGATTAGAAAATTGACATTCTTCCCATCTCTTATAGCTGTGATGAGTTTCCAACAAAGTTTTTGGTCCTTCCCGAGATTCATTGGGTTGTCACTTTCAAGCAACATGACATTTGCAGGAGTTGACAAATATGTATGAAAGATGACGTGAAAAGTAAAACAGCACAAATGTGATGCACGTGCACATCAGTGATCTACTATAACATAATCTAAAGAAAAAACATTTACCAATTTTCCCTTGTAATAAGGAGATTAGCAAACAAGAATTTAAATTACTAACCACCAATATGAGTTGGGATTGAACAAATTCATCCATGTCATGCAGGCCAGTTACTGCAGGACACAAGGATAGCATGTTTATACATGGATCAAATTATAGACACAAGTATGATAGAGTGGGTCCATATAACTTCACACAGTTTTTCACTAACCATCAGGAGCACCATCACAGACAACTTGCTTATATTAACAACCCTCAATAATAACACCTAGCTATGTCAATGAGTCGAGCCCGAACCCTAAAAACCGAGCTTTTTTGGGTCTGAGCCGAGCCGAGCCGGCCAAAATAAATGAGGCTCAGCCCGAGCTTTTGGTTCGAGCCTTAGCGGGCTGAGCCCGAGCCGGCTCGGTTATTTTTCTTTTGGGAGAAATATACATTTTTTACTTAAAAAATTTAAAATTTGTACAGTTCATATATGTTATAAATTAGGGAACACTAGTATTGATATCTAAATAATTCCATAAATTATCTGCATTTAGCTATGTCAACGAGCCGAGCCCAAAAAAAAAAGCTCAGGTTCGGCTCGAGCTTTTTTGGGCCCGAGCCGAGCTGAGCAAAACTCGGCCAAAAAAAATGAGACTCGGCCCGCACCGAGCCCGAGTCTGGCCCGGCTCGAGCTTTTTCCGAGCCGAGCCCGAGCCGCCGGAGCCGGCGAGCTTTTTTGCCATCCCTAGCTGGGTGGAAATGTATGTTACTATTATCTGGTGGAAAACTTAATTTGATCCGTTCAGTATTATCCTCCATGTCTATTTGCCGTTTTTCAGTGATAAGGCCACCTGACAAAGTCATTAAAGAGATTAACAAACTTTTCTCTCATTTCTTTTGGGAAGACACAGAACAAGGTTTTAAACGGGATTGGAAGTCCTGGATAAATGTTGTTACCTTACTAGTGAGGGAGGCTTGGGCATTCATAATCTCTTCGATGTGATAAACTCTCTCCAATGTAAGATGACTTGGGGAGCTCTTACATGGGACTCTCTCTGGTCTATTTTTGTGAGACAAAAATATTTTGCCTCCCTTTGGAATTTAGAAACTTACTTGATTGATGTGGGAGCATCTAGTTATTGGAAACAATTAACCCGTCAATTCACTTTCATTGTTGATAAAAGCAAATGGTTGGTTAGAGAAGCTGCTGTTAGTTTTTGGTATGATAACTGGTTGGGTACAGGATCTTTATACTCTCAAGGTTGGCATGTAGTTTCTCCTCAGTTAAAACTAAAGGATACTCTTGAGCATTGTCTCTTAATATAATGCTACTTCATTCACTTGGTGGTGCATAGTTAATCAAGGAGGTTCTTTATTTTCCCATGGCTATCAAACCACACATTGATATGGTGCCCGACTACTGATGTTTATTTCACAACACACTCGGTATGGTGTCTCATGCGGGTAAAGAGCACGAGTTTGTTACCTTGACAATTAATTTGTATTCCTGTGCTTCCAACTAAAGTTTCGGTATTTATTTGGAAACTTCGGCATAAAATTTTCCCGGTAGATGAGGAGGTGTGATCTTGTGGAATTCAAATTAACTCAAGCTGTCATTTTTGTCCCTGTGGTAATTTTGAAACCCTTGATCATATGTTTTCAACTAGTCCATTTGCGGTGCATTTATGGTCTTATTTTGGTAGGCGATTTGGCATTATATCTCTAGTGCAAGGTGGCTGTTCGGTATTGCTTAATATTTTGAACCAAGCATCTTCGGGTTCAACACAATTTCATTTAGTGGCCCGTCCAGTCCCAGTGTTATTGATTTGGGAACTTTGGCTGGCACGAAATGCAGCCAGATTTAAGCATGAACAAATGTCTTTCCAGAATATTTGCGATAAAGTAGTTAAATGCTGGCTTATTGAATTATGTGCTCTTCTGAAACCCAAGTGGTCAGCTCGCAACAACTTTACTGGAACTGGGTATCTCGACTTATCCAGTTCGTATAAAAGCACCATTTTTGGTCAAATGGTCTCCTCCCCACGATGATAGTTATAAACTTAATATTGATGGAAGTAGTAGGGGTAATTCAAGGCAGACAGGCTGTGGTGGTGTGCTTCGTGATGACCAAGGGTTGGTTGTTTTTGGTTTTTATCATCATCTTGGTCTGGGTTCGAATACTTTTGCTAAATTGATGGCATTGAGAATGGGACTTGAGTATCGTTATCTTTTGAATATAGAGCGAGTGGTTATTGAGAAGAACTCTTTAGTAGTGACATACTAGTTTAATTCTAATGGCTCTCCTCCTTGGATTTTTCGAATTATTTGGGATGAAGTTGTGATCTTTACAAATTACATAGATGTGAAGGTTTGCCATGTTTATAGGGAAACGAATACGGTGGCGGATTTATTAGCTCACGTTTGTGCTAGTGGTAACACGTCCTTTTTCGACTCTACAACGAATTTTTCTTTTAAATCCATATTATTTAGACCATTATGGTTATCCTTCTTTTCGATTTCCCAGATAATTGTAACCACGCTTTTCTTCCATCACAAGTGTGGGTTTCATTAATAAAGAATATGGAGGTGCTGCCCTAAGTTCTTCAAAAAAAAAAAAAAAAAAAAGGTACTGATTGACAAAAAAATAACTAAAAGTAATAATTAAAAGACATTTTAATATATTAAACTAAATAATTAAGTAATTAAGTTCAGAGGTTGATCCCTCTTATTGTGGATTTCGCTCCATCAGATATTTATAGTCGAAAATTGGTATGTTTACATACATAGTCACCAATATAGAGTGGAACAAATGTGCCCAAAAATGCTAGTGGAGTACTAAAAAATCAAATGGATATTTATTCAT
>CAIGRB010088514.1:0-11243 GCA_903798255.1 Fraxinus quadrangulata | reverse complement strand
CAAGGACAATGTGCAAATACGTTTTTGATTGTTACCAGAGCGTGACCCTAATTCTATTTTGAAGATAATTAGAAATTCTCATTAAAGTTGACTTAAAAAGAATACTATTTGAAATCTTATTCGAAGTCTATTTGACAAATTTTAGTTGAAATTTTATTTGAAAACTTAATTGGGAGTGAAAATTTGTGTTGTACTTGAAGAGAACAAGATATGGACAAAAGAATAAAAAAAATCATTGGAGCAATATTTTCTGGACCGAGTGCCCCAACGCCATATATTGCGACGCTTAGGCCTTGCGAGGAAGAAAAAAGGAACAACGGCGGAGCTCCCCGGAGCCAGAGTCTTATTTTGACGCTAAATCTTGCATTCTACTTCAATTAGAAGTCGAAAAGTGAACGCATATATATATTCAGCTTTTTATTGTATTTTAAGTTAAGTTGAACAAATTAAAAATACAAAATCATTGTATTCTTTCTCCATATTTTAGTGAATTCTCCTTCCTCTACAAACTATTTTGTTCTTGATTGTGTGATCAATTATTTCATATTGTATCGTATTTTTTTCTCACATATTATTACAAAAAATTGATATCAGATCAATATGGTATCTGTTTTATTTCTTACAAATTGGTATTAGAGTTAAGGTTTTATTCATAATGAGAATTTGATTTTGAGATGGCAACCATGAAATATGATATTCCGCTTTTGGATTGAGCATAAGATTATCGTTGTGCCAGGTAAATGTGAGCAATACTCGCTCAGAAGGATTTGGACGATTTGGGATTTCACAAGATGCTTATAATTTAGAATTAGGAGGAGAAACAACGTAGGGATCGGAAGGCCCTATTACAAATTTATCTTCATCTTTCCAATAATATTCTTCAGGATGGTTTGAAAGAAAAGTTCATCGTTGCGTTATGGTTGAGATTAAAGCAATTATGTATGACAAAGATTTTAATTAGCAAATTGCACTTAAAGTTGCGCCTTTATTCTCACAGTATGACATAAGGTATATATATCTCTTGAATATCATCTAGCTATTTTTAAGAAAATTGTCACTAATTTGGAAACCATAGATGCTAAATATGTTGCACTTTGTGGTGATTATGTTACAAGATTTGTTTCAACCCTATTTTGTGATTATTAATCAAGTTTGATTTGGTTGCTTGTGATTCGAGCAACTTTGATATCCAAGCTAGTTCTTGAAATTTTGTTACTCAATTTTTTGAGTTCGAACCTATTTTGGATTTTGTGGTATAGGTGGATAATATTTTCAAGTTGGGAATTTTGATGGAGAATTTCGTTTGTGGTTTTTTATGGAGAATTGAAGTTTATTCCTTGTGGTAGAATTTATTTCAGGTGGAGAATCTTTGAAAATTACTCATTGCAGTATAATTCGTGTCAATATAAATTTTGTTAAAATTAAGATATGACCCGAATTCTATTTTGAAAATAATCGAGAATTTTAATTAAAGCCGATTTAAGAAAAATTCTATTTGAAATGCTTTTCGGAATCCTATTAGAAATCTATTTGGCAAATTCTAGTTGAAATTCGATTTGAAAGCCCAATTGAAAGTTAGAATTTGTGTTGGACTTGAAAATGACAAAATATGAAAAACGAAAGACAAAAAACCATCATGATCGAGCACCTCAGCACTATATCATAGCACCTAGGTGCCACGAGTAAGAGAAATGGAACAACGGCCAGCTTGGTGCCTCAGTGCCCAGCACCTCCTATACGAGAAGAATCATATTTAGACAGATTATAAACACAAAATCATTGTATTATTTCTCCATATTTTAGTGAATTCTTATTTTTTCTACAAATTATTTTGTTCTTTAGTTTTTGATCAATTACTTCATATTGTGCCATATTTTTTTCTCGCATATTATTACAACAAGTTAGTATCAAAGCAATCTGATATTCGTTTTATTCCGTACATCCCTTATTATTTAAATTTATTTAACATGTGGTGTTAGTGATTGGATCTATTTGAGTTGTGTTAGGTTTTAGTTGATTTTGTAATTGGCAAATTATGTGGACAAAATGACTTAATTTGATAGGATGTAAAAGTTCAAGGAGTAATATGTAATTTGTTCAAAAGTTAGTTAGTAGGTCTAGGGTTTCGAGTTTGGAACAAGGAGGAAAACGGCGCGAATTTTTGATGGACGTCGCCAAGGGTTGGCTCGAGCTACAAAAGTAGAAACATTGTCGCTAGACCGTCAGGTGATCAGATAGTGCAGGTCGTCTAGTTTGATAGACTGTAAGTTGTTAAATTCATTTATAGTGGATTGATTGGCAAAGTGCTCAGAGTTTTTTCCAGTTAGGTTTCTTCGTGATCATTCCGGTGTTTGATTTACTACTTTACAATTTATTGTTTATTATAAAAACTGCGGTAATTTAACTAAGGACAATTTGTCTTGAATGTTTAAGCATCTAGTTAAGAATTAATGTTTCGGTTGGTATTTTGATTGATATTAGTGTCATGTCTCAAACTAGCATGCTTATTTATGTTCATTAGTTTTTTTATTTCCTGCATCACCTGCTTTTACATTGGGTATTGAGTTGTGGATTTCAGGAAACAGATTTAACAAGAAATGCAAAAAGTTATTAGTTTGATGAAGTTTGGGTAGTTTAGATTTTGCTTTTAGTTTTTCCTTGACTTACTGTATAGTTTTGTCACATAATCCCAAAGGGAGAGTTTATTAGGTTTTTAGTGTTGACGATTCTGTGGACAGAAGAACTGATTTGTAACGTGTTATAAAAGTCAAGGGCCTAGGAAGTAATTTGTATAAATTGGGTTATGAGGTCTAGGGTTCGAGTATGAAAAGAGGAGAAACACGGCACTGCATTATCGCTGGCTTATCGCCTGGACACTACTCGAGCGACTAAAATGGAATGGATGTCGCTCGCTTGTTGCCCGGCTCTCGCTCGAGCTGTAAAACAAGTGGAAGCAGAAATGGTCGTCATATCACTCTATATTGATGGTCTCTTGATCACAGATAGCAGCAACAAATCAATTAGAGAAGTGATAAATGATTTGAAAAAGACTTTTGAAATGGCTGATCTAGGTGAAATACATTATTTTCTAGGAATGGAGATTTGTCAAGATCAGCAAGGAATTTTTATCAGTCAAAGGAAGTTTGAAAAGGATGTGCTAAGGAGATTTAACATGGAGAACTGCAAAGCTGTTAGCACACCATTAGTTCGGAATGAAAAATTGTTGAAGGAAGATGGTGCAAAGCAGGTTGATTGAAAGGCTTATAGAAGTTTGACTGGTTGTTTGTTGTATTTAACAGCAACCAGACCTGATATTACATGTTGTAAATCTTCTATCAAGGTTCAGACATGAGCCTAGTGAATTGCACTTTCAAGCAACCAAACGTGTTATGAGATATGTCAAAGGAACTGATGAAATGGAAATCTGGTTTAAGAAGTCAAAATTGTACAAGTTAACTGGCTACACTGATAGTGATTAGGCAGGGAGTTTTGAGGATATGAAGACTTCTGGCTACATATTCTATGTTAGTTCAAGTATCATATGCTAGAATTCAATGAAACAGAAAATTGTGGCTCAATCAACAGCTGAAGCTGAATACATAGCTGCTTCAGAAGCTACAAATCAAGCAATTTGGCTAAGGAAGGTGTTAGAAGATTTGAAATTCAAACAAGATGAGGCCGTAGTTATCTATTGTGATAATCACTCCACAGATGCAATGGTGAAGAATCCAATCTTCCATGATAGAACAAACACATCAAAATCAGATACCATTCAATCAGAGAAGCTCAGGAACAAAATGAAATAAAGCTGGTGCATTGCAAATCTAATGATCAACTTGCAGATATATTAACAAAGTCATTAGGCAAAGCAATGTTTGAAACATTGAGATACAATCTTGGTGTTTCCAGCAAAAGTGACATGGAGGAATGTTGACTTTAATTTGTCACTTTGGCTGACACATTTTTTGCTATCATATGGTTGCTGATTTTTGTATCTAAAGTAATGTGATTTAAGTACTTTATTTGTTAACTTAACTTTTGTAAGTTGTCCAAATAGGATCTTATATATTGTTGTCAACTTGATAGATTGGAGTAGGTAAAAGTTATTGATCAAATATTTTGTATGTTATATATTTAGTAAAGAAAGATGAAACTATGTGCTTCTTTTTCTCCGTTTCTTCTTCTTATAAAAATAGAGCTTTTATGTTAAAATCGGTAAGCTTAAACACTATCCGGTGAGAAGCAAGTAAATACGGTAAATAAGGAAGAAACTGTAAGCCTTTACGAAATCCGGTAAGTCTTATGTAAAATCGGTAAGTATTGTGTAAATACGGTAACCTTGTTAAAACCGGTAAGTTAGTGCAAAATCCATCATTGTGCAAATCCGATAAGCTAAGTGCAAATCCGGTAAGTTCATTTCCAATCCGGTAAGTTCATCTCTTTGAATCAATAATCTTTCATTTCACCATTGGAATTGCAGCGATTGAAAGGATAATTATTGCTTGTTTTTAGGTGTTTACCGAGTCTTGCTTCTGTTAAATAAATCCCTAGTCTTTAGGATTAATTGAGACTGTTAGTGGTCAGTTTACACTAACTACGTTAGCTGATGTTTAGTTAAACGTGAACTTTATTTCAACTGTTCTGTTAAATACTGTAATGGCTATACATATAGCGAAGATTGTTCAATAACAATTCAAGTATTCATCCAGAATATCATTGAGCTTTGTTGTGTTATTGTTCATTTTTTGCCGTGATTGGGTGATTTTTGGGTGTTCTTCATCTCATTTTGTCATTCTCATAGAGTTTTTTGATGACGGATGATTGGGATGCATTTGATAGATGAATGGGTTGTATTTTTGGTGGTTATTGATATAGTTGATAGTTTGGGTGAAGTTCATCGCTTAAGTGTCGTTTGGTTGGGTTTGTTTTAGTCGTTGGTTTGGATGTTGTTGAAGTTACTCCTTGGTGGTCTAGTCAATTTTTACCTTTGCAACAACAGCTAAAGATTGGTGTAGGGGAGCACGAGATCCACAGAGAGCTGTAAAGTGTGCAGTCGGGGTGATCAGATCGTACGGGTCGTCTAATCTGATAAACTGTAAGTTGTTATATTCGTTTATAGTGGATTGACTAACAAAGTCCCATAGTTTTTTCCAGTTGGATTTTTCCGTGATCATTCTGATATTTGATTTACTAATTTATCATTTGTTGTTTATTATACAATTGCGGTAATTCAAATTAGCACATATCGACTTGAATGTTTAACTATCTAGTTAAGAATTAAAAGTGACTTGTTGCTGTTTAATTCGTTAGTAATTTTAAATTCCGCATATTACACCTATTCACCTCCCTCTAGGTGCTGTTAGGATCGAACTATGTTTTTTTCACCTCTTATTGTAGATTTCGCTCCATCAGATATTTATAGTCGAAAATTGGTAAGTTTACATATATAATCACCAATATAGAGTGGAACAAATGTGCCCAAAAATGCTAGTGGAGTACTAAAAAATCAAATGGATATTTATTCATTAATCCTGAATTTATGTTTACATATTAAACTATTGAGGACATATCCTTTTTATTCATTATATAAATAATCACAAGCCATTACATATAGTTTGTTTTATCATGGTAACGCTGGCGGAACGCTCTGTTCATTCCTGAAGAAATTAGTTGGATCCACCTTCTTCTTCACATTAACTAGTCTTCTGAAATTATTATTGAAATACCTAAATCCCCAAACACTTGCTTGTTTGTAGCTCGTATTCCCTTTAATATTGTTCATTCCAATATCCAAATCACGATAATTGAAATATGCAGCTCTCGGAGATTTTGACACATGACGAGCCATGAAACTGTAAAGCCTCCGGATCCAGTTTATATGCCTTTGGGATTCTGCATTCTCTACCCAGCCTATCCCATAGTGAATCATAAATATGTTGCCCGATCGATGTGGGAAAGGAATTTCTGATTCTGAGAAATCATTAATTCTCCCTCCATACGGACTGAATTGCAATTCAGCCCTATTTTCATCTTCTTCCATAAGAAAATTCCATATGCTTTTAAGACCGTGTTCCGGAATTGGTTGCATCACGTAGTCAGATTTTCCTTTGTAATATGTCGTGGAAACTTGAGTTCTGTTCAGCAAAACGTCCAGTGATTCACCCTGGACACCTGCAAAAAAGAGTGTGGATTCTATCCATGGCATTTCAGTGCAATCTTCTTTCACCAAACCCAATTCTGGAAATTTCTGTTGCATTATTGGGAGAAGATCATCAACTCGACCGAGGTACAAAGAAGTGAAAAATGCTCCTATTGTCCGCTTTCCATTTGATGAGTTGAAGCTTCTTAAGAAGAGTCTTAACAAAAGATTGTCATCAATCTTGTCAGCAACATATTGCCATCTGTGTACTAGCTGGGTTGCATTTTGTTCTAACGTTCTTGTAACATTGAAAACAGTCACAGTTTCTGGAATAGCAATTAAATTCACCTTAAATGCAACCACAATTCCAAAACTGGTACCTCCACCTCCTCTAATGGCCCAAAAGAGATCTTCTCCCATGGATTCTCGGTCGAGAATTTTGCCATTAGCGTCAATTAGTTTGGCATCAATGATGTGATCTGCCGCAATGCCATGTTTACGTGACATCATGCCATATCCTCCGCCACTGAAGTGCCCTCCAACGCCCACAGTAGGGCAAACACCGGCTGTGAACGCCAAAGTCTTGCTTTTCTGAGAGATTGTATAATAAAGTTCACCAAGTGTTGCACCTGTTTGAACCCATGCAGTGTTTTTTTCTGTGTCAATGGATACTGATCGTAGGTTTCTCATATCCACTATAAAAAACGGAGTTTTAGATATGTAGGAAAGTCCTTCGTAGTCATGTCCACCACTTCGGACTTTTAGCTGAATCCCATGTTTCTTTGAGCAATAAATTGCTGCCTGAATTTGGGATTCATGCTCCGGGGTAATGATTACGACAGGTTTCTGGCCAGAGTTTGACGCCGGCCGTAGGTTCCGTATAGAAGATTGGAGAATAGATAAATATGATGCATTTTTTGGGGTGTAAACTGAATCAGAATCTGAGTTGGCTCTATGAAACTGGAGGGTGAGGCATTCAAGAAAATCATTTTTGTTATGAGCTGAAGAAGCTCCCGAAATTGAAATGAATGACAAAAGAAAAAGTGTGAGTATACCAGCTGGATTAATCTCCATATTTTGTTTTGTAATTTATATTTTTCTTCTAATTGGTTGGTAATTCTTGAACAATATTGCATGTATTTATAGATGTTCGTGGTGACTTTTCTAAATGACTGCGAAAATGAGTTTTGAGTTTATCATGTTTGGGTTATATCAGATGAAAATTCAAACTTCAATCAACCACGTAAGATTTCATAGGTAGATTAATTCAACCACGGAAAAAGAAATTTACAAGTTTTACTGCTTCCTCAAAGAAAATGTGGTGCAGATAAATATTGAAGAATAAATTAATGTTATTTTATCTGATTTTTAGCACATGATTTTTTGGTGCAGATAAGCACGCACACTGTAATTTTCAAGATATTACTTATGGTACAAGTTTGTCAAATAATTAGAATTTATATTCGTAGAGTTTAATGCATAAGATAAATGAAGATTTTTCTTAATGAGTAGCCCTTTAACTAATCTCTAACATGGTGAGGTCGTTAAAATAATGTTTTTCATGCATTTGAAGCATTCCACTTATTAAGTAATTGTTAACGACCGACGGGAATTGCTATAATGCCACTTATTAAGAATTGTGTAATTCTCCTATCCACTTATTGTAATTTAGGTTTGAAATATCGAAATTGTATGATAAAATATATTTATATACTAGTATTCGTTTTGAATAATAAAAGACAAGAAATATGACGGGGAATTTGGAGATTTTACCGACTCATAAATAATAATGGAAAAATATACAATTGATTTGAAGTTCTAGTAATCACCGAGGCTAAACTATCATCTATTCTCATAACATCTAGAAGAGCCAAGTATATATATGTCACTATGTAAAGCAACGTCCAAATCCTAATAGCTGAGTTGTAGTTGAAGTAGAATGTCAAAAAATGTGTTAAAACGTGAAAAGGGTTTAGGCTATATAACCCTATTGTTCGAACGATAAGCAAGCGATTTTTTCATCTCTTGAGTCCCAAGCAGAACACGGCGAGCGATCAAGTCTCGGAAGAAAATCTGCAGATGTTGTTCGAGTGACCAGCTAGTGGTAGGCTAGCGAAATGTGGTAACTTTTCTTCTCGGTCTACCTGTTCAAGTTTAATAAAATTTCAACAACCAATAGGACTTTCAAATGGAATTTCAATTTGAATAAAACTCCAATAGCATTCCAAACATAATTCATCTTGACGTGCTTTCAACTAGAATTTTTTAATATATTTCAACAAGAATTCGAGTCACACCCAATTTCTAACAGTAACAACGAAAAACAAAATTCAATCTTAAATATTATCCACATGGTCATTATATGATTCTGTCTAGGCAATCTTCTTAGAAATATCCAATTAGAGAACAAATTCAATCTTAAATATCGTTCACATAGTCATTATATGATTTTGTCCACGCAATTTTCTTAAGAGTGCTAGAAATATCTAATTATAATACAAGTTCAATCTTAAATATTGTTCACGTGATCTTTTTTTTCCCTAAATAATTTATTTATGATTACACATAAACCATTCCATACTGTAATATTCAGTGCTGATAATAAGCCATTGACTCCGTAAAGCAAATAGTAGACACGAGTTGAAAGGCCAACAACTTTGAGCAGCCATTTGTACCCTTAGTGTTAGTATTAGGGTGTAATCCAAATTATATTTTGAAGATGATTAAAAATTCTAACTGAATTTATGACTTAAGAAAAAATTTATTTGGAATACTTTTGGAATCATATTCGATATATATTTGACAAATTCTAGTTGAAATTCTATTTGAAAATCTTATTGAGAGTTGGAATTAGTTAGACAAATCGTAAACACAAATCTTTACTTAGAAAATTATATTCTTCTTGTAAATCTGTGATCTTAATTCATATTATGTCTATAATATTGTATCATCTTCAATAAATTGGTATCAGAGTTATTTGGTTTCTTATTTCTTTCTCAACAAATTGGTATCTGAGCATTCCAGTTTACAACAAACTGATTTTCAGAGCCAAAGCTTGAAAATTCTTAGGAGATTGAGGTTTAATCAAGTGAAAAAGTTTAGCTTGATCTTTTGTGATAGTAACTATGAAGTTTGATATTCCACTATTGGATCGTAGTACAAGATTTTTGTTGTGGCGGATCAGGAGGTGAGCAGTGACCACTTATATGGGATTGATTTTGTTGTGTTGCCCACTTCATATTTGTTGTTTAAAGACATAATCTTATATAGTCTTAATCTCATCATTGAAGAAGTTTATGATGCTCTATACTCAAAGAGAAAGATAAAGCATCTCGTTGAAACTAAGACTCGTGGAGATGGGGTTGTTCTTAATGGTTATTGTGTAAGAGGCAATTAAGGTCTAACCTCAAAATTTATAGCAAGAATTCGGGACCCTTAATTAAGGATTTTTATAAATTGTAGAATAAAAAAACTTTTCATAGTGGTGGAGAACTTTGTTACTTATTTCTTACTATTAACATATGAAACAATTTTGAAAGTTGTGGTAATGGAAAATAATACACCTTGTTGAATAGCTGGTATTGTTCGAATTTGAATAAAGTTATTTGATGGGAAGGTTATAACACTTGATGCAGTAAGACACATTCCAAATTTAAAGAAAAATCATATCTCTTTCCGTGCTCGTATTTCAAAAGGGTACAAGTACACTAGTAAACGTGAAGTCCTGAAAGTTCGTAAAGGAGTTTAATGCATAAGATAAATGAAGATTTTTCTTAATGTGTAGCCCTTTAACTAATCTCTAATTGGTTCCATCACGTAGTCAGATTTGAAATTTGAAAGCAAAATCAAGCTACTAGAAGCAAAAGCAAGTTAAGCCCAAATCAGCCTATACCTATCAAAAATAAAATCAAGCAAAATGCTTAATAACCTTAGCACAACATCTGACTAAGTTCACAAACAGAGGAAGTGTTTTACAAAAACCAACTCCAAATCATACAGCACAGGTGAACACAAGTAAGTTGTAACAAGTTCGTAATGCAGGTGATGTAGGATTTCATAGGCACTTCTGATATGTTAAAAGGTATTTCACCAATACATAATTAAAGTCCCTAGATAACTCCAATTTTGTCAACAATCCTTACATTAAAAACAAGAAATCAATTATTGAAGATTGTATACTGTGTAGTATGATTGGGTTTACTCTTTGGTTGTGCTGGTGAATCATGGCTTAAAAATATAAAATAAAAAATAATTCAAAAGTTTGGTGTAGGCCTATGCCTACATATGACCTAATTGGGCTCCGCCCTTGTCGGATCGAATTAGAGGGCGATTCCCAGTTTCTTCTATTGAATTAGCCGATTCGGTCCAATTTTAATAATATTGATTTTAGTACATATAATGAATAATGTTATATATATCCAATATTCTAAAAAAAACTCACTTAAGCACCGCCTAAGTTCGAAATTCGAGCAAAACGCCTCGTTTCGTGCCTAGACGCTTTTCCTTCCTCTCTTTTGTCCTCCTTAGGTGTGCTTTATTAGGTTTTTTTTCCCTTTTTTTGAAGTCTTTTATTTTACTTTAATTTTTTTTATTAAAAAAAAAAAACTTTTCATCTAACTTTAATTTCAATTTTTTAAAAAGATTTTATCGGTACAAAAGTTAAAAATAACTTTATCTAAATAGTTAAATAATATTTAATCTATAGTGCTATCTACATTATGTAATTATAATTTTGAGACTCATTATTTTGTTACGAACCCCAAAAGGATATATGAAGTTCTTATAAATTTATTAGGAATGGCTTGTCTAATTGAAAATTGAAACTGTGACAAATATTCTAATTTTTGTATTTCGAAAACTTGAAAATTGTATAATTGATTAATGGTAGGAATTATTATGCCCTTGTTTGAGCCCCATAATTTCCATCAAAATTCATTTTTGAACAATAAATTGACATCATTTCAACCACACATTCTCTATCATAACACTATTACAAAATGCTTATTATTTTTTTTTTTTGTAAAAAATGAGGCTCAAACTACTCTAAGTAAATATAGTAGTTTATCATTTTAGATATTTGATATGTATTATTTTTATTATTAAA
>CAIGRB010088484.1:81032-96824 GCA_903798255.1 Fraxinus quadrangulata | reverse complement strand
TTTTTTTTTACAAACGAAATTTTCCATGCTGTGTTAGATGACAAAATGGAATCACTTGAATAATGTCATTTGGAATAAATCGAGATGCAACTGTTGATGTAATTCTCCTAATGATATAAAGGGAGGACTGACATACAGCTATGTTTTCAACGATTTTTATGGTGGAAGAGAGAGCAATGGAAAAGGTTCTCTTTGCATGTTATAAATTTGGTTAACAGGACGACATAAACTTGAAGCCATGACATTCTCAAACCATTCATCAAGTAAATTGTGTCTAACTTGCTTATTATGGCTACTCTTTGTTTCTTTGTAGTTAGGGATTGTTTCTTTCTAATTAGGGACATAGAAGTTTAATGCAAATGTCTTGCAAATGTCTTGGTGCTAATGTTTTTGAACCTCAACCTTTGAATGAACTTCTTCCACGGTGGAAACAGGAGGAGGTTTATTTATCAATATTTTCGTTTCAATATCTTGATGTTGACCAATGCAGCTCAACTAAGCTATACAATATCTTATTAATTTTTATTATTTTTTCTCGGAGTTTTATTGTAGAGTTGTAGGAAGCACACGTGACTTTTATCCGAACTTCCAAACTTTTGGAGTTACATTTGCTTTGACTGCTATGTTTAGGTGGAATATATTATCTGTTTCTCTCTATTTTTTAACGTTAATTACTCGCAACTTGTTGACATTTTTGTATGTTTACTCCAGAAGCAGTGGGGGATAAATCTGTATGGAAGGTAGTACTCTTAATCCAATTATATATTAATGTTTTCTAATAATAACGATGCTTCAGATAGCACCAAAGGAAAATGTTGTCACTTGTTGTTTCATTAATCCTGTATACTTCATTACAACATATCCTTCAAGGATCAGAGGGGATCGTTATCTTGTGCTTGCTTTCATATTGTTTAATTTTTTGTTCTTCATAATATTTCTCATGTTTAAGGCCGGTCTTGTGATTTTCGGGGCTCGAGACGAACTCTATAAATTAGGCCTCCCAAAATCAACATAAATATAACATCCAATAGTATATTATACAACGTATTGTTAACAGCAGAACAACAAACAAATAAATAACAAAAGATTTATATTATAAAGAAACTAAATCAACAAGAGTTCAAACAATCAGTTAAATACTATTCGTCTCGCTATTTTAGCGGTAAAAATNTCAAATTTGAATAATTTAACTGTTCAACCATATCTTTCTCTATTGATAACATAGTCAATCCATTCAATCTTTTTTGTGATATAGTTAATCGAAGGTAAGTCATGATCAACTTCAATTTGGAGAAACTTCTTTCTGCAGATGCAACTATAACCGGTATGATTAACAATATTTTATAAGCATTTGGGAAACAAACATTCAATGTATTCAAATATTATAGCACTTCAATTGCTCTCGTTGCTTCATTTGGTATATAGCACCGTAAGACTTTTAATTTCGAAAATAAATCATCTCCACTAATATCTGAATGCCCATTATGTTCAAGTTATTTCTCAAATTCATATAAGAGTTCAACAAAATTGAATGAGTTACACCTCTTAACCTCTTCAAATTGAACAAAAATTCAAACGTGTCATCGTATTATCTGAATTGTTCAAATTGAGTCATCATAGAAGATAGAGCTTGATCAATTATAAAAATAATATATTCAACTCCAAAAATTTCTTCAACCGATTGCTTTACTTCATTACTTCCACTTTCATCAAATCAATTTTTCTTCGAATTATACGTTTTTCTCGAAATACAACTTCAATTCCCATTTCGCTTGCCTTTTTTGTTGCTTCATCCATGGCAATGGCAAATTCAATTTCTCTATATTCTTCAAGAAATGAAACAAGTTCTTGCAAGATGTCGATAGCATGATCAACATCCACGTTTTTGAATTTGAAGAAATTTACTCACAATTTGACTACATGTAATAACCTGTACTAGATAATCATACAAAGCAAGAACTCGAAATTTTGAAGTTCATATGTTGCTAACGACTTAGCTTCACTCTTTACTTTAGGCTCTTCGTTACTTTCTGCCAAATCAAGTAAATCGTCTTTTATTTGTGTAGTTTGCTCCATTTTATGTTTCACACTCTCAACATCACTTTCCCAATGTGTTCATGACAATTGTTTCAATGTCAAACCTTGTACATTATTTTTGAAAATTTTCCATCGCTTGGCAGAAGAGGAGAACAATGTGTAGATACATTGTATTACTCCAAAGAAAGATACAGCTTTAAACAACAATTCACCATATCACACAATACTAGATTCAGACTATGAGTGCCACATGGAATATAGAAAGCTCGGGATTCATTTCAAGTACTCTTCTTCGCACACATTTGAGTTTCTCACTCATGTTAGATCTATTGTTATTTCCTTGTCCTCTAATATCATCAACATCAAGATGAAGTTTGGTCAAAATCTTTTGAAGTTTGGTGTCAAGTCCAAGTCATGTTGTGTCATCTACTTTCAAAATTCAAGCCAATATTCTTCGACTCCAGATAAGCTCGTTGAATCTTCAACACATCGTATTACTAAAGACATTTGCTTCTCGTGGCTAGCATCTAGAGTACAATCAAATATAACTGTGAAATATTTTGCATGTTGAACTTTCTTTGCAATTGAACTCCTCACCTCATTAGCTAACAACTGTATCAACTCATTTTGAATTGTTATGCCAAGGTATGTATACTAAATCTTGTGTGATTTAGCCTGCTAAATGTGCTCTTGCATTACTTGATCAAACTCACTAACAATTTCCATCATTTGTAAAAATAGGCTATTGTTCTCAACGTGTATCTTTTTGGACTCATTTCAACTAAATAATTCATTATTTTTTTATCAACGTTTTTCCAATTCACATGATCATCCAATTCAAAGAAAAGCAACAATCTTCTTCCTTATCATCCACTTCATTAACATAGACATGTTTCATCATTTCTTCTTATCATATATTTCATTAATACAAGCAAGTTTCATAACTTATTCATCCTTATCATCTACTTCATCAACACATATAGGTAGAATCACTACCTCATCTTCATTCAACTCATTCACATTGTTGCTTCTACCAGGATCAAATTTAGCATTAGATCTGTTGTTCCAATGGAATTATTATGTTTTAAGTCCAAATATGGTATCCCAATTCATTGTTCAACGTACAATAACCTACACATGATCTTCTTTCTTAACCACTTAGGAATGGGAAAAAATTTCATTCAATCCGATATTCACGACATCTTGCCCCGAATGGGGCGAGGATGAGGAGGGAGTCATTGCCCCAAAGCATGTATGAGATACATTGTTCCTGCCCCGTTTAAAATTAATTTCAAATTTAAGTTTTTATTAAACAAGAATAAAACATTTAATATCATTTTTAGAGAGAACGTGAGTTATTCTCAACAAATTGGAAGAAAAAGTAATAATATTTAAATCCTATTTGAGCCCCATTTTTTGAGCCAAAATGCATTTTGAAATGGTATTTTGATGAAAAATATGTGGTTAAAAAATAAGAAAAAAATTTTGAGTTTGTGTATAATATTATTTTGTTGAACAATGTGTTATTGAAAATAAGAAAGAATAATGTATTTTGGTAATAATGTAGATCAAACAATGGCTTACTAACTAAAGACATGAGAAAATAAAAGCAAAAAATGAAATGAAATAAATAAATAAATAGGGTGATAAATGAGAAAGGGACCAGCCCCGCCCTGACACGCTTTAACTGTGTATAGTGATGAAAGAAGGTGAAAAAATTACCCGACAGGATTGGAATGAGAATGACCGACTCGTCCCATACCCATTCCATCGCCATCCTTGGTCCACTTGCCTATTTAACATTTGAGTTACATTACAAACCTGCTACTGAGATATTAATAGGAAAAGAAATACGGGAAATTTTAGCATCCATATTCCCTAAACACTACTCTTAATTTTTATAACTTAGCCTTATTACTAATTTTACTTATAATGAACAATTTTCAACCACTGCGAGACATTATTGTCTCCAGAGGAGATGCTCAGTGGTTTTTGAAAATATAATTTCAAATATAAATTAATGATTTGTAATATTATTCAAATTAGACAAACATAAACTTAAAATGTGCAGTTTTTTGAGGGAAAAAGAAAAAAAGAAAAAGTTGCATATATTTTCCGTGTCCAAGTTCGGTAGATATTAAAATCTTATTTTTAGTATATTTTGATAAAAGTGAATAAAATTTATGGTTGAAAAATTGTAGATCCCAAGAATAAAATTAATTGTTGACCAATCTGATGCATTATAATAAAATATATTCGGTAAGTGATGGTGAATGTGAAAATTTTTGGTTAAACCTTAAAATCGAAAAATCTATTACCATTTGAATAGAGTAGTTCAGCTTCAAGGTTGCATGCAATCCTTGTGTTCTACAATCTACTCAATATGGGCAATGGTACAGTTCTTTCCTTAATTTTGCAATCTCCTACTCTCATAAAATCCATATCGATTGTTAAGTGTATTATTATCTAGGCTATGAAATTAGAGTGTTTGTTAGTGATTTGAATGAGTTATAGTTTAAATTTATATTTATTTTGTTTGTTAGGTTGAACTTAATGTAAATTAGTGATTTGGAATAAATGAACGAAAACGTGCAAAAACGAAAGAAATTCAAAGTTGGGGACCAAAGTGTAAACATCCAATAGTTGATTCAGAGTACAAAACGATGATTGAAGATCATATAGCATCAGTTAGATGCAATTAGAGGTCAAATGAGTGAAATATAGTGGAAGTATTTTTCACAAATTAATTTTCAGTCGAAGAAGTTATGCTATGGATTTTTAGCCTCTCAACTTGAGACCCATTTTTCGAATAGCAAACATTCGAATTGTATTTTTAGAAGAATTGTAGCCCTTTGAATTATATTTCCAACTTATTTTGAATCAACTCAATCGGATACTTTTAAAAAATGTTATGACCAAAATATCGAAAGCTGCTTCGATACGAACCGGCGCGGCACTTTATTTTCTCCAACCGAAGAGCCTTTTTGTTTTACGGCGCGTGCACGGTAGTTATATCGGTGTACATTCGGGCATTTTCCGCAGACGAATATTTAGTTTCTTTCGCGGTTCAAACTCTTTTGAAAATCAAATTGGACACGATTTTGACCTATTTTCTGACTCTTATAAATAGAGAATGAGGGCTACACATTGGGGAAAAAAAAAAATCTCTTACCTCTTCATACAAAATAGTATTATCAAACTCATCAAGAACAAGGGGTTAATTGCTATATTTTGAGAGATAAGGTCAAGCATGGGAGGAATTGAAGGCCAATTACATCAATATTTTAAAAAATTCAACGCTGGGTTTGAAGATCAACATTTTTTGATTTATTCATGATCTGGGTGATATTTTCCTATTATTCTTCTTATAATTTATATATCAGCATGCTAGGCTAGATCCGATTTTGTATTGGATGAAGATGAACTTTATTTGTTTATTTGTTTTAATTTAAAACTAGGAGTTTAATTTATTTCTTGCGTTTCTTGATTAATTTTGCGTATCCATTGCTTTATTTAATTGATTGACAACCAATTAGATAATTAATTGGAAAACTCACAATAAGTTTAGGACGAGGCAAAATTAATATATGTACAATAGATGTTAGGAATTACATTTATCACATGTACAATCATATAGATAATCTAAATTTTAATGCATTCTAATAATTCGAAATCAGGTTAGGAATATATTCGGGTCATGGTTAGGATATATTTAATTTGTCTTAAAAAGAAAATTACATATCATAATTTTATCAATTGTCAAGAACGTGTGAACGGAATTAGATTACAAATCAAGAATTAAAATAGATAGAAATAGGCTAATTTGAGATCCAATACAATCATCTAAAAATTGATAAAAACCACATTTTTACAACTTTTTTAGATTAATTAAACATAAAATAAAATCAAACTCTTTTTTATTTATATAATTCGAATCCCATAAAAAGTTAGTAAATTTGAATTGAATTTATTCAATGTGGGACAATACTCTCAACTCATAAATTCTATTACTTGTCAACGACCTTGTACGCGTGCAGGTTTCGCACGAACAAGTTTTTGACACTGCCGCCGGGGAATAAAGTATTTAATTTGTATTTATTAATTTATATAGGAATTGAATTTTTTTTATATATTTTTTTGTTTTGTTAATTTTGGCTACCCACCCCAATCCATTTTGTGCTTGGTATTCTTTTAAGTACTATTCAATAGTATATGCAGGATTCTATTGATGGCAAGGGAGTAAAATTTTTTGCAACAAGTAATCTCAACATGGATGATGAAGATATGTTTGTAGAAGATATAAATTGTGAGCTTTGTTGTAACGCCCCAAATTATAGGAACTCGCAGCTTTTCTTAATTTGAGTTATTTAATGTTAACCAAAATAAGTTTCAAATAAAGAAAATTTGAAGTTTGAAATGTATTAAAAATATATAATGGAAGATAATTGTCTATATAAACTTAGACAATTACGGTAAAATTTAATTTTGGAAAACATTTGAAAGAAAATCAGCAATACCATTTGCGCAGTAACGGAAAGATAAAAAAAAATTTTGACTTAGCAAACGTCGATTAAAAATCGTGAAATTTTAACAGCGACTACGGCATTCATATATGTACATCATATAAAAATTTAGGGTCTCGACGGTAATGTTTAAAGCACGAAAATATTTTTCAACTATACAGGACAGAAACTTCGAAACTGACTCGACACAGTCTACCAAAATGAACATAACTTTTTCTCTAGATGATATTTTAGGGTAATTCCAAATATTACTGTTAGAAGACTCGTGTATCTTTCAAACTCAACTGATTTCACTCAAGAATATGTACTGTAGCCCAGGTTATACCATTTTTAAATAGGTAGGTAGAATCTGAAATTCAATACAGCAATAAATAAATTTCATATGTAATCATTTAATCGTTTCTAAATTATAGTCGACATGAAATGTAAATAAAATTAAGAAGAACAAAAAGTCAAAAGTATTAAAAGTGATGTCTAAGTGTTCATAAGAGATTTTAACAAATAAAAATTTTACTAGGAAGTTAAATGCATTCTAAGTCACCGAACACTTGCCACCACGCCATGCCATTACCATGCTTTCAATTAACCTATAAACTTTGTAGGAGTGAGCATCACAAGTAATACTCAGTAGGAAAACATTTAAGTAAAAGGTAAAAATATAGATATATTTTCAGAAATGCAACTTCGATTATTTGTGTCACCGTCAATATAGTAAAACGAATCGATGATCAGTCAGCCATTTACTCTTCGGGTTTCGATAACTCCATTCAAGTGTCATACATCATCGTTTTATCTCTTGTTTGGACCACCAAAATGTGCTTTCATTTCTCTCATAAGTAACACAATAACATATTTAACGCAATTCGAAAACAAATAAACTTTTACTTCATTTACAAAAGTGTAGAAATACCCCTACCTTAAATGCTTGGAGTTTGAATACCCTTTTTCATCCAATTTGAAATAAAATGCAGCGTACTCTAGCCTCTTCTTCAGAAAATTCTCAGATTTAAAAGTTTCTTTAATCTATGGAAAAAGGAAAGTGGAATTTTGTGTGTTTAAAAATTGTGATTTGTGAGACAAAGGTGGATGCAGTAGTTTGAATTTGTTATCAAAATAAACTTATGACCTTTAAAACAAAATGGGATAATTTTTTTTGGCATTGGAAAAAGTCGAAGTTATGTTTTCAAAATAAAATAAATGGGAACGTGCGGCAGCAACCAAAATGGGTAAGTGGCTAATTAAAATGGCAGGCAAGTAGGAAGTTTGTTACATTTTTTTTTCAAATACCAAAATGGATGTGGTCGGCAGTTAACTAAAGTGGATAAGTAGGAAGTTTATCTTGTTTTCAAATATCAAATTGAAATTGAATGTTGCAATTAATTAGAGTGGCAGCCAAGATAAGTGGTAAGTTTGTTTTGTTTTCAAATACAAAAAAAAATGGATGTGGCAGGTTACATTTTCAAATGAAACTAGGATTTAATTATGTGGTTAAATGGTTAGTTAGTGGAGTTAAAGGTGGGTTAGTGGTTATAAACATGGGATATAATCTGGTGAGTGGAGGATATTCTAATTAAAATATACAAATTGGAAAATGAGTTGATAATGGATACGTGGGAATTTGTTTTCATTTTGCAAATTCTAACTGAAAATGGATTAGCATTGTCTTGCAGTTAAAATGGTTACGCCACAAGTGGATATTGAAATTTAAATGAAATGTCTAATGGAAGAAAGTCACGTTTAGAAAATTTTAAAATACGTGGCTGAATAGACTGAAGTTATTTGGAGGGCAAAATCACTTTTAAGGGCTATTTGACATAAACAATATGTGGATAAGTGGGAGGTTTATCTAATTTTAAAATTTTAAATACTAAACATGTGTGCAACAATTAAAATAGCGCGTGTCGTCAAATTAAAATAAAAAAGAATTTTCGTTTACTAGCAATACGATACCTTACAAACAAATTTATAAACAAGTACGCGAAACTTTACTATCGTGATCAAAACTTTAAACTGAACTCTTAGGAAGGGTCGTAGTAATTTAATAATATAACTCAAATTATTTTCGAATTCTACAAGAAAATTTTATTTTAAAACGAAACACAAGATATTTTGAATTTTTCTCGGTCGCTACATTTGTAAGGTGATGCATTATACTGGGCAATGCTTGTATATATACACTAATCCATTTCTGTCCAAGCTTATGTGGTTCTAAACAATATTTAAGATTTCGAAAACGAGCAATTGATAAATTTGACGAATGATACATGCCTAAGGAAGAATATGTATCTACACATCTCGAGGATGACATCATTGTTAAGAGGGTTGGATCTCTCCTATTGAATGAAGAGGTACTTGTAAAATATTATAATGAACTTGCTATATTGGATGAAAATACACACAGGAAATTCTATATTCTGGGACGAATTTAAAAGGTGGGGTATACAATCCACTTGAAAAAGATGGAAGGAAAGAATTACCATTGTCGGTGAATTTAGACTATGAACCGACCATTCAACTCGATGAGATGTCAATTATTGAAGAAGAGCATAAAGAGTGTGACAAACTAATTATAAAGGAACCAAGTGAATAAGTGGCAAATAATGATGATGAAATTAACACACATTCTTTCGACATAATCGAATGTCCAGCAATTGAATTTGTGATTAAGTTCAAGGAAGAAGAGGTCTACATAGTTGATTTCGAAACAGATGGAATAGAGAAGTCATGTCACATTGAATGAGGTAAGTTTAAGATTTGAAGAATTAATAAAAAGTGGATCAAAGTCAAAATATGCAAACTAAGCAAAACATCAAAAGCTTTCTTCAGAATTCTATGATACAGAACGTCAAAGTCAAGCTAATGACTATAAATAAGTGCTATTTGAGAGGCAACCCAATTTTCTTTCTTATTATTTATTCTACTTTTTAGATATAGGATTAGTATTTTTTTTATTACTTTAATAGCATATGGTATATTCATCCCCATAATTCTCTTTAAGGTGTGTGTGAGCATATTACAAATTGTTTCATGTTGTGATTGATTTTTATTATTTTGAAGGAACTACACTTGAATACATTGGATAAGAAAAAAGACATAACAAGTGAGCCAAAACTTTCATGCTAATCCATCCACCACCTTCAAATATATATTAGGGAGTACTTAGTTTCTTTTTCTTAACCCTTAATTTTTATATATTGCTTATTATATTTTTAGACATTGAGAGCAATGTCTGTTATAAGTTAGGGGTGGAAAAACATTGAATTTCTATTGGTTTGTATGCTTGTTCGAGTGCAAAAAAAGGATCAAATTTCAGCTTATTTATTATTTTTGTGTGCTTATGTGGATTATATAATTTTGCCTACATGTATATATTTGAAATTATGTATTAGATTATAAATAGTGAAAAAGTTACGTGTTAAGGTTAATTTATGCTTTCATGTAAAATTTGATATTTTTGCTCACAAGATTTATGTTTTGCATCATAAATAAATAGTTTGATTCAAAATTTGAATAGATAAAAAAAAAAATAGTGAATCTTAGATGCTAAATCCAAATAACCACTAAATTATATATCTTTAAACCAATTTAAGATAGTTTAGGGATAATTGAGCTGTCGTAATGAGATATTGAGATATATGTGGATTGCATGTGTGTTAAATTTTGTGTGGATTGTCTAAGGCTAATAAGACGAAAATTAGGTTGAAATCTTAAGTTGGGGGTCGATTTTGAAAATGAGGTAGATATATGTGGATTCCATGTGTGTTAAATTTTGTGTGGATTGTCTAAGGCTAATAAGACGAAAATTAGGTTGAAATCTTAAGTTGGGGGTCGATTTTGAAAATGAGTGTTTATAAATGGGCATTGCTAAGAAAAAAAGGAAAAAAAAAATAGAAAAAATAATGAATATGTGGTGTTATCTTATTGTGAAACTTTTCTTTATAACTTTTATGACTTAAATGATTAAGTCTACAAGGGTTTCTAAAAATTCGATACCCTATGATCATTTGACTTGTGAGTTATTAACTGAAAACTCGCTACGAGGGTCATTTAGAAAGTTTAATGAAGAGAAATCTACACAATAGTTAAAAAAAATTCCAATGTATCATGATTAAACTCCGAACACTCAATTGAGAGAATTAGACTTTTGAAAATAGATTATTAGTTTAATTGATTTTTAGAGGTTGAAGCAATAAAAAATAAAGAGAATCTGCATTTGTTGATGTGTTGAACTGCAATTAGTAAGATCTAATCAAACAAGAAAGGGTGAAGAATATTATATAAATTCAACATTTGATCACACCATGGGAAAATAGTAAAAAGAATAAATTTGGGGGTGTGAAGCTCACAAGAGAAGATATGACAAATTTGACTGTTGAGGGTTGGGATTTGAATTACTTTATAAATGTATGATACTTGACATGAATGTTCACACAAACACACACACACATGTCGATTTTGCAAAGGATAAATAGAAACCAATTTTAGCATTGTAATTTTGCAACAATTCATAGTTTTAGTACATATATTCCAATTCTGAGACAAAAGGCAAATTATCTAGCCATATGTATGTTTAACTTTTTTCAATTAAGCTGGGTTATAGTTTTGTTTGAGGACAAATAAATGTTCAAGTTTAGGACTGTTTGATGAGTTTATTTTGTACACTTATTTATGCCATAAAATTAGAGTATTTGTTAATGATTTGAATAAGTTGTAACTTAATTTTTTGTTAATTATGTTTATTAGGTTGAACTCAATGTAAATTAGTGATTTGGAAAAAAAATAAATGAAAAATGTGCAAAACGTAGGAAATCTAAAGTTTGGGGACCGAAGTGTAAACATTCAATAGTTGATTCAGGGCACAAAACGATAATTGAAGATCATATATGATCAATTGGATGCAATTGGAGGTCAAATGAGTGAAATGTAGTGGAAGTATTTTCACAAATCAATTTCCAGCCGAAAAAGTTATGCTATGAATTTTTAGCTTCAAGTTGAGACCCATTTTTTAGATAGCAAACGTTAGAATTGGAAAAATCGTAATTCTAGAAGAATTGTGGCCATTTGAATTACCTTTCCAACTCAATCGGATATGTGTAGAGAAATTTATGATCAAAATATCAAAAGTTACTCAAATACGAATCTATGCACTCGAACTTGTCGGGGGATGGGACTTTTCTACAGACGAATATTTAGTTTCTTTTCGTGATTTAAACTCTTTTGAAAATCAAATTGGACTCGATTTTGACCTATTTTCTGACTCTTATAAATAGAGAACGAGGGCTTCACAATGGAAAAAACCTCTCTTGCATCTTCATACAAAATAGTTTCATCAAATTCATCAAGAACAAGAAGTTAATTGCTATATTTTGAGAGAGAAAATCAAGCCATAGTAAGAAATTGAAGGTCGATTACTTTAAGATTTTGAAGAATTCAACATTGGGTTTGAAGATCAACATCTTTTGATTTATTTCATGATTCGGGTGATATTTTTCTATTATTCTTCTTGTAATTTATATATCAGCATACTAGGCTAGATCCGATTTTGTATTGGATGAAGATGAACCCTATTTGTTTTAATTTAAAACTAATGATTTAATCTATTTCTTGCGTTTTTTGATTAATATTGTATACACATTGCATTTTTTTTAATTAATTGGCTATCAATTAAATAATTAGTTGCTTATTGTAATGTTGTAAAACTCAAAATAAGTTTAGAATACGACAAAATCAACATATGTGCAATAGATGTTAGGAATAAAATTTATCACATGTACAATCATATATATAATTTAAACTTTAATACATTCTAATCATTCGAATTCAAGTTAGGAATAGATTCAAGTCATGGTTAGGATAGATTGTCTTGGATAAGAAAATTATATAACATAATTTTATTGATTATCAAAAACGCATAAACGGAATTAGATTACAAATCAAGAATTAAAATATATAGTATTATGCGGATTCGAGATTCAATATAATCATCTAAAAATTGATAAAAATCATATTTTTACAGCTTTTTTCAGATTAATTAAATATAAAATAAAATCAAACCATCTTCTGTTTATATAATTCTAATCCCATAAAAAGTTAGTAAACTTCAATTAAATTTATTTGTTGTGAGAGATACTCTCACCCATCAATTCTATTACTTATCAGCGATCCCGTCCCCTTGCAAATTGCGTACGAACATCGATCAAAGTCTTATCCATCTCTCACAGTGTCTCTTCCTTTGTCCTCGCCTTCTTTGTCAACAAATTAGCTTGAATCTTTTTCGATACATCTTTCTCCATTGTGAGGAGCATGATTAGATCATTGTCATGTTTAATCCCCTCCCTAGGACTGGGAAAATTTGTTTTCCGTCTTTAATTAGCTAGAGGTCACGCTAAGCTCCTCCTAATTTTTATTTTGTTTACCTTATTACTAATTAATAGACACACACACACACACACACCCAAAACCTCTGCCCTAGCCAATTATTGCCTTGGTAATTTAGTCCTCGTAAAGTCTCAATCAAAAAGTCTAAAATTAGCAAAATCTTATCTTGAAAAGTTGGTGCATCCCTTTCTTTACTAGAACTTTGTCATCATATACATCAAAATAGAGTAAAGACGACAAATTGCAGCCCTTTGTTGACTAGAACTATGTCATCGTACAAATGGATTAAAATATACAGAAGAGACAAAAGAACAATTTTTGTTTTCCAAACAATGTAAGCCTAGATTTGGGAAGGAAAATTTTGAGTGTATTGATCGGCTGAACACAAAAGAATCAAATTCCGTTGTGTATGTTAATTTTGGGAGCATAATTGTAGTAAAAGCACATCGGCTAACTGAATTTGCCTCGGGCCTTGCCAATAGTAAGAAGTCATCTTTGTGGATAAGTAGGCCTGATATTGTCGCGGGTGAATCAGCCATGTTCTTAATATTTTATTGTTAACAACAGTTGACGATCCACGACCGTCCGTGCTGACTCAAACTCCTGGGTCCGTCACTGTTAGCTGGTGGGGCTCATCTCACATACGGTTCTGTTGTAAGAATTAGTAGGAGAAGAAAACTGAGTATAAAGTATGATAATGTGTGTGTATGATTACAAAAGTTTGAGAGTCTAACTCCTTATCTGAGACGACTAACCTCTTTTTATAGTAGTTGTTTCGGGGACATGTTTCCACCTCTTGATAGCGGCTTTTTATCCACTCTTATGATCTCCTAAATAGCCAGAGCCAAATGTAAGAACGCGACCACTTGAACAAGATAGGTTGTTTGATGTGGGGACACGTTATAACTTCTCCAATTATCATGGACGAACATCCTATGCACGAAGCTGTAGGCATTAAAACTCGCGTGTCTATCAGCCATGTACCAAGAAGGCAAGCGTACACTATTTGTCCTGTAGGGGTGGGCGAGGCACCCAACTGCCCTTTAGAGTACTTGGTGCCGATTGATGGGCTCTAAACCATAAAGAGTATAATAGCTAACAACATTCATATAGCTCACACGATCCTTTTGATGCAGAAAGGATGGTGACAACTACTTCCACCTTCAAATGGCCTGTATACTTTCATCATATCTTAAAATTAGAAAGCTGTTGTTCACTTTCAAATTTTTGCTATTTAATTAATGTACGTGCAAGAGACACGTTCCATGCATGAGATGATAACTCCTGTGCTGTACGCAAACTATTTAGATTGGTTCTCGCGAGTTGCAGCCCTCTATAGTTAAGCTCCACAATAGAGGATGTGGTATGTCATGGGCAAGTATGTGTTTAGACCTTGTTCTTCACTTGAAGAATTTCTTGTAGCAGATAGTTCGATTAAAGGTGTAAAATTGGGTCAGAATTTCTTCAGCTGACACAAAGGTTATTGAAAATATTTCTCCAGCTGCATTTCTGAACTGAGACGTTAACAACATTTGAACAGGTACAAAATTTAGGCAAATATTGTGATTCAAATTCTCTTGAACGTTAACGTCAAGAAGACAAGCCTACAACTCAAACTTCATTTTCCGAAGTAAAGAAGCTCAGTATATTATAAATATACAACATTATATATAACCAATCATACTACATGTATATCATCATTTATATTATTTTTTATAATTTTCCCCATGACCACACCATTGAACGGTATAAATTTTGACAATTTTTTCACCAAATCAACACTTACAATGTTAACCAAAGAATGTACAAGTAACATTTTCCATATATAATTAGTGATCTGATCTTGATTTTGCCATAATTATTGTACAATAAATTCCTCTCGTGAAGCATGTGAAAGATGTGAAAGTGAGCCAATACTTGAACGGGAGAATTTTCTTAAATTTATTTCAGAATAATCGATGCATAAGAGACATGAAGTTATGAGCAGGCCGACCGAGACATATCAGACATGAAAACATTTGATCTAAAAGTTTAGATCATTAGATTAAATTTTTTTAAAAAAAACCTTCAACAGCTCCCCTACAAGACGACATTCATATTTTCCATTTTAAGCCTTACACAGGGACAGTTCATTTAATTAGCAACTAGACTTGAGCCTAAGATCTATGCTTGCTTTGATATTATATTGAAATAATTGATCTAAAAATTTAAATTGTTAAATAAAACAAAATGTACATCAATTAAAATTTATCTTTAGCAGACATTATATGATTGTTTGACAAAAATATTGATAAAATTTGAAGAAATGAGTTGTTGGAAAGTTGTGGATTCTATATATGTGATTAAAATTAATTATTAGCTTTTATGTCAACTTTTTTAACTTTTCCAAACAATCACTACATTTAAGAGTTGGCCTACGTTTCAAAAATTTATTTATTGGGAGTATAGTCAAGGAGGCAATAATTTAGATAATTTAGATAAGGAGCTTCAAGTACTGACTTCCTACCGTGCGAGTAACCATAAGCACTTAGAGTTTTGCTATTCATCCAGAGCCACGTGGATCTTGGACGACCTTGACGAACATTCTTTTTGTTATTTAACGGTCACTACCTCTTCTCTTTCAGCTCAAACTCAGAGAGAGAGATGGGTTCTATTGCAGGAAACGATAAGCCCCATGCTGTATGCATACCATATCCAGCACAAGGTCACATAAACCCTATGTTCAAACTCGCCAAGCTTCTTCACCACCAAGGATTCTACATAACCTTTGTTAACACAGAGTTCAATCACAAACGCTTGCTCAAGTCCCGTGGCACCGCCGCCCTTGACGGGCTGCCGGACTTCAGATTTGAGA
>CAIGRB010088484.1:1701-58621 GCA_903798255.1 Fraxinus quadrangulata | reverse complement strand
AATGAACACGTTGATGTTTTGTTTTAGAACAAAACATGGGTGACCCACTGAGAGATTCCACATGGATAACTATCTGAGTGTTAGTGGTTAATCTCTAATGTTCGAAAGTGAAATTGGTCATTTGACTTGAGGTCATCATAGTGTCTTATATGAGGACGGTCATACTTTGGTGGTGTTAGATATTGTCTATCGGGGTCGCTAATACAACATCATTCGGGTATGTAAAGAATCTTATGAAGGTTGTGAATGATCAATAGAGGATTCGTCACTCTTAGATAGTAAGAGATTATCATCTATATTTTATCTAGTTAAGTTGATAATGAAATTTCTGGCTAAGGTGAACTTATAAGTCGAAAAGGAATTTTCGATTTACATTGACTTAACAGTGGGATAAAAGATATTATCGATAAAAGATATTGACACATATCCATATCTCGTAATTGATCAGATCATATTGACGAAAGGATTATAGTTTCACAGTAAACGAACAAATTTGATTTGTCACACTACATGACATTTCCCTTCACATGTATTGTCCTAACACATTGTTAGATGTCAATTTGGGATGACGAATGTAAATTAGTGAATCAATTTCGATCATATCAAAATAATAATTTACGTCATTAGACATCGTGATTGGGAACCTAATGGGTCACGTGTAAAAGAGAACCAGAAGAATGTGATTTACCAATTAATTAATTGACAAGTGTTGGATAAATAATTAATTGAGTTACTTATTAATAGGCCCGAATTAATTAATTGGATTAATTAATTCATGGACCAAACTTAATTAATTTGATTAATAAAGTATTGGATTGGGTTACGTCTAAGAGACTGGTCGAGCTCACTTGGACTTATATTAATATGCTATTAGGGTTTGAGAACTGTAGGATTTTTCTATTATTCTTGCTAGCACAAGAAAAGAAAACTCAAACCATCATTCTTGTTCTCTGTGTGGATCATCATGGAGGGTGGACAATTGGACAGCTTTGATTGCAGATCGTAATCATTGGAGTTCGAGAATTACCAAAGGAGTTTGCAGAATTCATTAAAGATACAATTCTTATCACAGTTTCTATCTAAATACAAAGCAGATCCGTGGTGGGAATTGAAATTGTTTTAGTTTCAGCTGTGCATGATTAAGTAAATTCCCAATAGTGGTATCGGAGCTTACTTTGTATTTGTTAGAAATTATTTCGAATTATAGAACAATTAAAAAGTTGATTGTTGATATTTTTCATGTTTCTAGCAATTGTGAAAATTTGATTTTTATATTTTAAAATCCGTTTAAAAAATATCAAATTTGGATCTAAAGGTTATTGTCTGCAGCAGTAACGCCGCCGGTAAGACGGCAGCGAGAAGCAGCTGCGAGAGGCTGCTTCGCGGCACGCGACGATAGGGCGCCGCTACCTACAGCGACGCCGTCATCGCTATTGTGTCTCGAGCGCTGCTACGCATGCACCGTGCGCTGCTACGTTCGATGGTGTCACCGCTGTCTGACAGTGGCGGCACTCGCCAGTCCGACGCCCTTATTATGGCGTCGGAGTTTTGTCGGTGCAGCTTGATGGAGTGGAAAAAAAAAATTCTAGAGTTTTTGTCGGGTGAGATAGAGGTGGGGCCTCTTTTACAATTTCTGAAATTACAAGCCCCCGCATGCAATTGTGATTGCTGAGGGAGTTTGCAATTTAATTTTGGAGGGCATGTTCCACTATTTTTGAAGTTGGGAGGCTCTGTTTATAATTCTAAACCAATGGTCAACTTTACAATTTTCAAAATGAGTTTTGAATTTAAATTTTAAAATGGTTTAAGATTTGAATTTAAAAGAGTTTGACCTTAAAAATTTCAATTTTGACCTGTTTAAAATTTTATTTAAAATTGACAACTTTTATATTTTCGTTAAAATTGGATTTTAACTTATATATTAAACTTTGACCCTAAATTGAATTTTATTTTATTTAGGAGTTTTATCATAAATAAAATGTTAATTCAATTAAATTAGAGTTTGACTCTAATCTTATATTTAATTAAAATTTGATTTTAATTAAATTATCCATCTTAAAATATTTTTGAAATTAGAGTTGGACTCTAATTTTACATTTATTTGAAATTTGATTTTAATTAAATTATTTCACCTTAAAAAAATTTATTCGAATTAGAGTTGGACTCTAATTTGATATTCAATTAAAATTTAATTTTAATTAAATAAGCTCGCCATAATATCTTGGAATTAGAGTTGGACTCTAATTAGATATTTAATTAGAATTTGATTTTAATTAAATTATCTTACTTTAAAACTTTGAAATTAGAGTTGAACTCTAATTTGATATTTAATTAAAATTTGATTTTAATTAAATAAATTCGGCGTATAATTGTGGAATTAGAGTTTGACTCTAATTCGATATTTAATTAAAATTTGATTTTAATTAAATAAATTCTCTGATTAAATTAATCGATTAATTAATTATTTAATTGTTCGATCCATTTGTCTAAATTAGTTTAGACGACTTTAATTGTTAGAAACTTGAAACATGTTTGCATATAATATTATATATTATATAGGAACTCATTTATGTGAATGTTTTGTTAGTAAATGATTATGGACTCGATCATGTGAATGTGTTGAATGGTTAATTATGCTACATTACATAATAACCCTAATTGTTGTAGCCAACATTTCACCAACACAATATCTAATTCTCATATTCAATTGGATTTTTGAACATTGGTAAAATATAAATTTAAATATGCAAATTTATGTCGATGTTGGAAGGGAAAAAAATACAAATTTTTCAAATTTGATAAGATATTGTGCAGATGAAGGAAGGAAAGACCTTGACAATATTACCACTAAGCATGAGCTTGTGAACAGCGATGTCATCACTATCAACTTGCATTAAAGAGGGATTTTTTAAATCTTCTATTTTGTTTGTTTCGTACATTTTTTAAAGTCAATTCACGTTTGCATTGAAGATGCTCTTATGAATAAATTTCTTGGGTTGTGATGCCAAAATCCAGTCCAATTGGGCTATGATGATACGGGACATTTTATTAAGGCCCAATCAGTTAGTTGCTATTGCCTAATAACCTAAATGATCAGCCCAAAACCTAGACCCAATTGTTAGCTTGAAGTCGCATTTTTTATACATGCTTTTAGCTGTGTGGAAATTGGATAAGTTGTTAGTTGCTATAGGCCTTTAATATCAATCCAAGATATACGGTGATGATTAAGGGTATAAATATAATCCATTAGGATGTGATTATTCATTCCAAACGTTTACTATGTAAGGCCAAGGTTTTCTTTCCTTCTAGCTTATATCGTCTTCTCCTTCGTTTTCAACTTCTTGTGATTTTCTGAGTGAATCTAGTGAGAATCTTTATGATTCTGAGATAAGTGTATTGTTTGGGATCTGATTTGAATGGCTTGGTCCATTGAAGCAACTTCAACGTGCTTCTAGTTTGGGTATGGGTTTTTGTGGCTTCTTTGGTTTAGACGGGTATAATATAATCTAAGCCCGTTCGATAAGATCTTGATGCCTTTGATAAATCTGTAGATCAAGTTGTAATCTTTGATTTTATATTGTTGTTCTTTTGTCTGTAATTTTTACATAACAAAATGATTTGTAGGATGATTGAATTTTCATTATGTCCTATTTTTAAATTTTACCTTTCTACTTATTTTATTTATGTAAAAGTAAAGGAATTAGGTTTTTTTGTCAAAAGTCTGGCCTTTTTAACTGTCAATTGGTTGAAAACCATCAAAAAGACCAATTTCGTTCATCAAGTGTAACGTTAGAAATATGGTGTCAGGATTTGAAAGTCGGGAACCATTTGCGCAACAATCCCATAAATAAGGGACCATTTGTGCCAATTCCCTCAACTTTAATTCTATTGGGAAATTTTAGAGCTGAGAAGTGAAATCGTAATACTAAACAGCGACTTTAGTAAAATTGTAGAAGTTGTAAGAAGTATACTGAAATCGCCCGTCCGCTTCAAAACCCTAGCCTTTGCTTCCGAATTCCTCTCTCCGCCCATGGAAACCACCGTGTCACCACCAGAGTCCACCGCCAATGTCTCAACGAACGTTGATCCTGTCGAACTCTCCGCCACCAACAACCATGCGAACGATACGACAACTGATGCCGCCGTTTCGTACGTCCCGTCCGACCCCGTGGAAACTGAACCCATCTCCGAGTCACACGAACCCCAAACGCAACCTCCGCCTGGATCCCAACCTGGGCCCTCCCCACAGAAGAAACGGCGCCGTCGTAGGAAAATCTTCACTGATATGATATCAACATCCGCCTCTCGCCTCCGTGTCCTCCGCCCGCACCCAAAACAGACCACCGCCTACTCCCACTCTGAGACTGAACTCCCCGACTCACCTTCCTACCAGCACCAACGCAAACGCAAGTCCCCTCCCGACCTCGACAAGGAGGTCGACATAGAGGCCCTCATTGCCATCTCTGTTGGATTCCCTGTGGACTCCCTTACTGAGGAAGAGATCGAGGCGAATGTTGTATCCCAAATTGGTGGCGTCGAGCAGGCTAATTACATTATTGTGCGTAACCACATCCTTGCGCGGTGGCGATCTAACGTGTCCCTCTGGCTCACCAAGGACCACGCCCTTGAATCCATCCGCGCCGAGCATAAGAACCTCGTGAATTCCGCCTATAATTTCCTTCTCCACCATGGTTACATAAATTTCGGGGTTGCCCCTGCAATCAAGGAGGTGAAGATGAAGCCAGTGGATGGAATGCCAAAAGGCAGTGTGATTGTCATAGGTGCGGGGCTCTCCGGTTTAGTTGCAGCCAGGCAATTAATTTTTCTGGGCTTTAAAGTTGTAGTGCTTGAGGGTCGGGCCCGGCCAGGAGGGAGAGTCCGCACTAAGAAAATGACTGGAGGTGATAGCAAGACCTTGGCGGCTGCGGACCTTGGCGGGAGCGTTTTGACGGGAATTAATGGGAATCCGTTAGGAGTTTTAGTTCGACAGCTTGGATTCCCGCTGCATAAGGTGAGGGATATTTGCCCTTTATATTTACCTAATGGGAGGATGGTGAATTCAGATATCGATTCAAAGGTTGAGGTCTCCTTTAATGAGTTGTTGGATAAGGTTTGTAAGCTTAGGCAGGGAATCATGGAAGAAGTTAAGAGCGTGGATGTTTCACTTGGGACTGCGTTGGAGGCATTTAGGTCTGTGTACAAGGTGGCCGAGGATCCAATGGAGCGGATGTTATTAGATTGGCATTTGGCCAATTTGGAGTACGCCAATGCGACATTGATGTCTAATTTGTCCATGGCATTTTGGGATCAGGACGATCCATATGAAATGGGTGGTGATCATTGTTTTATTCCGGGAGGAAATGAGAGGCTTGTTAGGGCTTTAGCAGAGGACCTTCCAATTTTTAGTGATCGACCTGTGGAGAGAGTGATATATGGAAGTGATGGGGTTTTAGTTCATGCAGGAGGTCAGGAGTATCGTGGTGATATGGTGCTTTGCACAGTGCCTTTGGGGGTGCTCAAGAGAGGAGTAATTCAGTTTGTACCAGAGCTTCCACAACGGAAGCAAGATGCAATTGAGAGATTAGGGTTTGGATTGTTAAATAAGGTTGCCATTTTGTTTCCGTATGATTTTTGGGGTGGAGAGATAGATACATTTGGACATTTAACAGAGGACCCGAATATGAGAGGGGAGTTCTTCCTGTTCTATAGTTATTCTTCAGTAGCCGGTGGACCACTGCTGGTTGCTCTTGTGGCTGGTGAGGCTGCGGTCAAGTTTGAAAATATGTCTCCCGTGGAATCTGTGAGCAGAGTTTTGGAGATTTTGAAAGGCATTTTCAGCCCGAAGGGAATTGCAGTTCCAGATCCGCTTCAGGCTGTTTGTACTCGTTGGGGTCAAGATCAGTTCTCATATGGATCATATTCTTATGTTGCAATAGGCGCTTCGGGAGATGATTATGATATCCTTGCTGAGAGTGTTGCAGATCGAGTTTTCTTTGCTGGAGAAGCCACTAATAAACAGTATCCAGCAACAATGCACGGTGCTTTTCTTAGTGGGATGAGAGAGGCTGCTCATATAAATAGGGTTGTTAAGAGGAGATCAATGCCTTCCCCTGAAAAATTGAATAATCTTAATCAAGAAAGCAGTGATTTGGATATCCTATTCGAGACCCCTGACCTTGCATTTGGCAAATTTTCTGTTCTGTTTGATCCCCGATCAGCGGATTTAGAATCCAATGCTTTGTTACGAGTTGCATTCCAGGGTGAGAAGTTGAACTCCGATTTTCTTTATCTATATGGCTTGGTCCAGAGGAAGCAGGTAATTGAGCTCAATAAGGTGGAAGAAGATCTAAGCAGGATAAAGATGTTAAATTGTGACTTTCAGGTGAGGTTGGTTGGGAGGAAAGATCTATGTAATTCTGCTGAGTCTATCATCACCTGCATCAAATCAGGTAGACTATCTTCGAATTAGAATTTGTCAATGATGATGGAAGGAAAACTTGATGCTCGCTATTAATTGGGACCATCTTGCAAAGTCTGCAAATTATGCAGTATATCGATTCAAGTAAATCAAGGCTCATTCTTCAGGAGAAGGTGCTCGCTTGTGGCGGAAGCTGCGCTTCATGTTGTATAGGTCCTGGCGATTTTATTCTGATAGCGGCTTAAATTGATTAAAAGTAGGGTAATGGTATCTTGATTTTTGACTTCAAGAGGGTCAGCCAAGATATCAGCAAGTATTGGTGTATTTTAGGGAACCTCATTGATGTTACTTTGTTCTCGTTCAATCAGTAGCCATAAAAATTTAACCTCTTTTTTCTTTGTATTCAATCGAACATTTTTTCAGATGCTAACATTTGATTTTTACTTCTTCCTTTGTTCCATGGTATGGATTTTCAACGTTACTGCTGGTTGTATTTCTCGAAAACTAAGCCGGGAAAAATCTCTGCTCTAAACTTTGAAAATAATGTCAATTTGTAAACTTGGAAATTCGATGAAGGTTGTAGAGTTCGAATCTTGTTCTGACAAGCAATTCAAAAGTTAAACTAGTGATATATTTTTATAGAGCTCTCTCTCATAAATCCGACCTTAGCTCAGTTGGTAGAGCGGAGGACTGTAGTAGTTGCTGAAATCCTTAGGTCGCTGGTTCGAATCCGGCAGGTCGGATTATTTTTTATCTATTTTTCTGCCTCTTCTCCAGTTGATCAACAAAGATATTAATATTAATATATATATAATAAATATGCTTAGGCAGTCAGTCCCTTTGGTTTTCCAATTTTTGGTTTTAAATTTTTCATTGATTGGATTGAACAATTCAAGAGATGAAAGCCTGCATTTACTTACTTTTATGATAGTTTATACTTTCTCTCCTGTTTGTAAATATTTTTTTTCCTCCTTGTGCTCAAAGAAGGGTGAAATCAATTGAAACGGTCTCTTTTTAACAAATTTATAGAAAGGAATAATTGTGAATCTTACAAAATGTATAAATAATAATGATGAATGGTTATAAATAATTAAATATAAGATTGAAATTAATTATCAATACACGGCACAAAAAGTATTACATGCAAAATGATTCCTAAAGATGGACGATACGTTGAGAACATGTTGCACGTTTATTAGTCATCCTAAACTACAATATATTAACTACGATAGTTAATGCTTCCGGGAGTGTCCGTTCTAGTCAACTTGGAAATAGTGTTATTTGCTAATTCTGCGTAAAATAAATGAAGAAAAATTGTCCATCTTTGACCCCAACTTTTTAATAATCAATTTTATACAAACTCATTTTAAATTATACATTTAATGGTATTTTCAACTTGTATCTATTTTTTAACCATATTTTCTCTCTTTTTTTTTCAATATCTACTAAAAATTTAATTTTTATTAAAACCAAAGAGGGATAGTGTGTGTTCAATTCGAAGTATATTTATTTTTAAGTGGAGCGTTAATGAAATGCATGATTCACGAATATGCATTAAATTTGAAACAAATGGGCTCGAATCGAGGCTTAACATGTCATTGATATGTGAAACCACTGTTTACATGAAGAAGGTCCGAGCTCGATAATAGCTCCTTTCTCTTAGGTCTTGTCGTTATGGTCTTTTCTCGTGCCGATTCTTAGCAAGTAAGATGGAAGGGTGATTATGGATCACTCCATAGGCCGTCCACAATCCATCTTGAATTTGTGAGCTATCTTTCAAATGTATGACTAAACGCTTCAATGGTACAAAGTGCAATCATTAATGCTTAAAGTCGAGAAAGTTATAGACTATCCACCTAGATGGTAGCGTGATCGAAGCCTAGATTGCAGGATATGTTATAACTTCTAACTTTTTCGCTCCAAAATTGATTGACAAAGCATCTCCAGTCCATCCAATCAAACCTACACCGAGTAAATCCTTGACCTCCCTCTTATTAAGATTAAAGAATGTTATTGTGAATTATGGCTAATACTGATGTACGTAAGCAGTGATTTCAAATTCAAACCATGTACGGGAGCTGACGCCTCCCCAATGCCGAAAGGTTAAGGAAGTTGGTAACCTAATGACGGGTTAAGAGCATGAGATGAGCTCCGGGTCACGAATGTGGATGAAATGTGTGATTGAAAAGTGTAAATATCCAACATATGTGATTAAAATTAATCATTAATTTTAACTTAAAATTTTAATATCAAATTAACATGGACTATATAAAAATAGTCATTTGCTCCAAGTAAGCTCATATAATACCCAAAGTTTTGCTATGTGCATAAGGCAGTTTGACAGGATTTTGTACAGTAAAATATTCGATAGATTTTCAATGGAATTGGCCAAAAAAAAAAAATTTTTGCAACCATACAAGTGCTGTCATCTCAACACATGTAAATTTCTCTTTGGTAGCCTATGTACAAACAGATTAACCCTAATACCCATTTGTTCAAACTTTGCCACATCTAATTGGATATAATATTTGGAACGTGAAATACCGCCCTTGTTTGCCTCCATTTTTAAATAGGGAGGAAGATGACTTTTTTTTAATAGTAATTTTTTTAAAAAAAAAAATTGTGATTAAAAAGTAGAAAAAAATTGAATTTATATACAAAATATTTTATTGTGTAAATGTTTTGTTAAAAATGAGTTTGAGAAAAAAAAATTAAATTTAGACAACATGGACATAATAAGCTACAAGGCGATTGAATAGATTAACTGAGCTATTTTGCACTTTTTGCAAATTTATAACATGACTTTGATCTACGATCGTGAAATTTTCGATGTCAAGGGGAGCTAAATAGTTGAATCACACTACAAGTACTTGAGAAATTGTACATGGTCAATATGGGGAAGAAGTGTCCCCTTATAATTGGCTAAGGCGAAAACCCAATTACAGAGGGACATGAGTCTCCCCTGTATTAACCTTGTGCAATTTTCTCTATACGTAGGAGTATAGATCATGGCTTGTCTTTCAAGCTCCTTCCTTTAAACAAATGTAAAAGAATTCCATTTATTTACAGTCAGTTCATTTTCGCTTGGAATCACACAACAAAGCAAAATTGATTTTTGATTTACATAGCAAGAACAAAGAAAGAATGATTTAATTACCTAAAAATTTGAAGGAAGTAGCCGTGGCGATGCTATTAGGTAATGGTGAGGGGTGGGGATGGGAGTGTGTGAGAGAGGGAAGGGAGGAGGGGGAAGCCAAAGAAGAAGACTTTTTTGTTCTTTTCTTTTTGATTTAATTTATTTGATATTTATTTATACTTCTTTTTAAAAAATGAGAGTATAATTACAATTTATTTTTATTTTTCTTAATTTTTCTGTTATTTTATTTAAATGAAAATGTATATTTATCATTTTATAATTTTTAATTGAGAAATTGGATAAAAATTAAGGAAAATAATATTTTTCATAATGAAACGTTGAAATATAGATAAAAATGTAAAAATTGGAAACGTGATGACTTTTTGCACACTAAGAACGAAACGGATGGAAGTTTTGTGTTAATAAACCTTTGTAACAGCAGTAAACAGTAATTTCCCACCGCCAGTCCTTCAGACACCTGTCCCTCACAAGTCACACCCTTTTATTATTTTAATATTAATATTATATAACACCGCACCTCCCCATAGACATATATTATCAAGAAATGGGAAGCGCCGCCGCCACCACAACCACTATCACTACGCCACCACCGCCACCACCACCTCCACCTCCACCTCCACCATGTGGAGGTAGTGGGGCAAAGGCGGAAGCTTTAACGTACATAGACATCACCCAGCTTTCCCAATCGGAATTGCAAGCCCTCTCTTTGTGCTCCGAATCTGCATTCGACCTTCACAACACCGACGACCTTGTGACCCCCGACATCGATCGCTCTCTATTTAATGAGTCTGCTGGGAGTCGACGGCAGGCTTATTCCGGCCTCCGCCACCCCCACCACCGCTCTCATTCCCGCCTTCCAGGCCTACATCCTGCCCTTAAAACCCACCACCATTCCCACCCCTCTGATGATCCTGTTAATCACTCTATTATCCACTTCCTCAAACACTTCCTCAATGGCAACCACGATCCTCCCCCACCACCTCCTCCTCCACCTTTGCCACCTCAGGCAGAGGTTTCGCCACTTCCTGCTAATGGCCCAGGGTTAGGGTTATTAAGACTTCAAGAAAAAATAAAAAATAAGCTGCATGGAGGAGAAAACAAGCGGAAAAAAGTGCGAAGAAACAGGAATTCAAATAAAAAGAGGCTCTTGGAAAATGGTGTTGGAATGGAATTACAGAAGGTCAATGTGAAGGGTGAGGTGGTGGATTTCGAGAAATTGGAGAAGAATGGAGACGAATTGTTCAGCGAAGCGTTGAAGACGAGGACAATGGGGTTGGACACTGAGGAGGGTGTTCTAGGGTTTTTGTCGAGTTTGGAAGGGCAGTGGTGTAGCAGGAGGAAAAAGAGGAAATATGTAGATGCAGGTGCGTTTGGAGATGCATTGCCCATCGGCTGGAAGCTTTTGCTTGGCCTTAGAAGGCGGGATTTTCGTGTGTCTGTTTATTGCAGGAGATGTATAAGGTTGTTGATTTCAAGTACTTTAATTAATTATCCTAGCTATTGTATACATTGTTATAAAGACTTCCTTTATTGTGTTTTGTTACAGTGCAACGTAGTTGTATTTCTTTATACACGTGGAAAAGAAAGAGGAGAGAAACCCTATTAAGGTCTATCTGGTGATTTTTTAATTAGGGCTAATTGGAAGAGAAATTGGAGCACATTTTGAAATGCTTCTCTCAACTCTGATAAGAAGCTTCGAATTGGAAGCAATGGATCTTTTCTTGTACATTTGGTTAGGAATGTCCTTTATCATATATGTTTAATACAAACCAGGGCAATCTTATGAAATACCTCCTTTTTTAGGTCCCAAATGAAAAGGCTTTCTTTGGTTTTGCCTTATTGGAAGGCCTTTTTGCAAACAGCCTGTTAATCCTTCAAATTTACTCGATATCAGTTGAATTTGAAGAAAACAGGTCAAGTAGAAAGAACTTGAAATGGAATTTTGGGATAGATTACTCAATCTGTTAGGTCAAGTAGCCTTCTCTGGGTAGTCACTTTTTAAATGTTGAACCTCAATCTTGGTATTTAGTTGTTCTCTTCAATGCACTTCCCGCTTGAACCCTATGCTCGTGAACAAGAGAATATAATCACTCCAAACCTCATTAATTTCTAACAAGTAAAACCATTAACTTTTTTAATGCCATGGCTTGCAGTAGACAACTGAATTAGAAGGATTTAAAGGCTTGATTTTGCCGCCGTTGAGTTGAAAAAGAGCTTTGGCAAATGATTGAATAGCTTTCTGTATTTTTTTCAGTTCATGTGAGTTAAAAGGCATTTGGGGAATATTAAATAAATTACTGACTAGGCACATGATACACTTTTCTTTCGTAAGTAAAAAAGAGGGGCCTTTATCACTTTTCCATCCAACACAGGCCTATAAATGCATGTGTGCGTTCGTGTGTGCGTGCTTGTGTGATTATGTAGCTTCTAATGTCATAAAATTTACTCAACGTTAGTCATTTAGAATTGTTGCATCCTTCGTCAATAGTGTAATACCCCTTTCTAGAAAAAATTGTAGCTTGTAAAGACGTTTGACCTCTCTCATCGTTTTGTCATGATTTTAGACATTTACTGAACGTGATTCAGCAATTTTTATTGTTCTGACCTGCCTCTTATACATGTATATTGCATTACTGTCATTATACATTATAAAACATCCTGTTTTCATCAGCCTTTTTTGGTTTTTGTTTCTTTAGATGAAACATCTAATTTTTGTCTCATTTCTGCAAAAAGAGAAGTTGGTGACATATAATGTGTTTTTGTGACTTGTAATGGCTGTGATTAAAGCATTGAAAAGGATTTATGAAGTGAAAAACAGGTTTCTTCATTTGCAATGGTCTTTGTAGCCTTAACGATTGCATCTACACACATTTTCCACTTGTCATTTTTTTTTCTGATTTGAAATTGCTGCAGTTATGGTCTTAATCTTACTTGGTCCTTTTGTTATTTCAGCCCTACTGGACAACAATTTATATCATGCAAAGAGGCTGCTTCCTTTTTGCGTTCCTATTTTGAGGGTAATGATGCAGACCAACCAAGGGATCAGAAGACTTGCAGCATTCAGCAGGCGTATGGTGTGGCTATTGAGGTTGTAAGTTTACTTTTATCTCTCTATCAGTTTTTTCAGCAGTTTTTGCTAAAATGATAATAATTATGCCACAGAATCCATTTCCTACCGACAAGATTGATGGCGTAAAGCCTGACATACTGGCTCTTTCAACGTTGGTGAGTTCAACTCCATCTGATGCTCATGAGAATGATGGTTGCTTGGTGGGAATAGATAACCTCCCTGAAGTTCGTGTTCAGGACATCTTTGAATGTGTCAAATGCAACCTGACTTTTGGTGAGAAGAAAGTGTTCTTGGACCATCTATTCTCATTCCACCAGAAGACTACCAAAAGGTACAGATTTGGGACACCAGTTGGTGAAGGCGTGATAATTAGAGATGGAAAATATGAATGCCAATTCTGTCACAAGGTTTTTGACGAAAGGCGAAGTTATAATGGTCATGTAGGCGTCCATGTGAGGAACTCTGGTAAAGGGTCTGATGAATTGGTTACTCCCGTCACTGTCCAGGAGAACTCTCAATCTCCAGTACATGAGGCTTTGCCCTCAAGGACATCGAAAATGGATGCTTTAATAGAAATTGCTCAAAATTCTATTTTTGAAAATTCGAAGGGTGGATCTAGTGAACAAGCCACAGGAGATCAAAATCCCAGTATGATGAACTTAGAAGAAGCTCAGGCTCCAAGCATTGACTTTCAAATGAATTTGGGATCTGATCCTATTGAAATTAAGACAAAAGATTTTGAGCCTGACAAAGCTTCTAATGAAGGATTGGATACACATGATGGCCAAGCCAAGATGGAGGATGCGATTTTGGTAAGGAATGATAACACACAGAACATAAATGTTGCAGTCGGTTCCAATTGCGCTAATGATTTTGGGCATGTTGAGTTGAATGAAATTGAAACTTATGAAAACAGTGAGTTAGAGACTGGTTTTGAAGATGGAGGTTCAAACCCGAGCAAAGATCACATAGAAGATACACCTGGGCTCATTGTAGAAGAAATTAGTTTTCACAATGTGCCTTCTGCCTCTTCAGTGCCCCTTGCTCCATCATTTCAGTTCTTTCCTTCCTTTGATTCAATGTCATCTAAGGTAAACATTTGGTTATTAACTTTTAGGTGAAAGTATTTATGAAATGTTGATGATGTTTCTGTACTTGTGTTTCTATTTGGAAATGATAGTAATGCAAGGCTTCTTGGATCTGAGTTCCCTTGAGTTAATTCTATGAAATTGGCTGACTATAACACCCCATGAATCACTTTGATTAAAGTCACTTGAATCACATTTGTCATTGGAATGTGCATAGAACACACATTATTCAAGTAGTTTGTTACGATCTTGAGACTTCCATCAAGTTTCCATCTGGCCTCCAATATTTTAGTTCAGGATAGTCTCCCCTAACATGAGATACTGGTTCAAGGTCTTAATTCTTTTAGGTCTCTTGTAGAGATGCATTTTGTGTTTGGTAAATTTACAAATGTGTGGTTAGCTTAAAATATCTTCTTAACAATGTATATTTACCGCTATAATCCTTATACTAAGTGGTCTGCTCATGAGGTATGTGCAATTGACATGTTGCCAACAGCTCCCTGATCAAAGGAGTTCTCCCTACTATGTGTAAGCACAAGAACCCCCATCATGATATTCACAACTACCCCTTGCAACCATGGAATGGCATCCTTACATGTGTATTTTCTTTTCTTAGGCATGCCTAGCCTCTTGGGGTTTTCTCAATATCCCCTTTTTATGTATCTTTTGAACAATGTCAACTTCTGTGCTTGCCAATATTATTCTATCGTGCTATTATGTGTATGTACACTCATATGCTCAAGTAATGCTGCATGCGTTCTTAGTCCATTCCAAATTTTTGTTCATATAAAGAGTACAAATAATGTATATTTATTTTGTGTCATAGTTGACACAAACATTTACTTACCTTGGTCTATAGACAATTTTTTGTAAGTTAAAGGTGCTGAGTTCCTACTTTTTGGCCTGAGTTGCAAAAGTTGTCTGTTCAAGACCTTGAAATCATAGTAAAATCACAATAATAGCTGTTTGAGATCGTTGTAAAATCACAATTAATAGCTGTCATGCTTTTGGTATCGAATACCCCAAATTTACAACTGGATATTATTCTTTCGGGCTTAGAGGGTTACAGGTGTCAATACCTGACCTTGGAGGTACGGATACCAGGGCTTGATGGGTTGGAGAAGTTTTGATTATTTATTTAACCTGTATGGAAATGTGAGGACACTTGCCTTTATTTTTTTATTCTAACTTAGCTAGTGTTTGGCTTCCATTAATTTTTTTACAATTTTTTCTTTCTTAATTTTAACCACACATTGTCCAAATAAAATAATATTACACACAAAGCTAAAACTTTTCATTATTTTTCAACCACACATTCTCCCATCAATCACTATTTCAAAATTTATAATTTCTTTAAAATGGGGGCCAAACCACCTCTTATTAACATTGTTCGCTTTTTAGACAGTGCGTAATATTCTAATATGCTTACTTGCAGGTGGAACAGGGATTCTCTGTGATGGATCAGAAGCTTGAGAATGTTACAGATTTTGAGGAGCTGAGATTTGATGATATAGAACCTTTCAGATATGGTTTTGTGAGTGGACAAGAATCACCATCTTTGCCAGGGGGTTCAATAGATATGAGAAACAATGCTGGGATAGAAGATGGGTTTAATTCCTCTATTAGATTTGGTTCAGAGGAAGTTGCATTGAATACTGCAGACATAAATCAGCTGACAACTGTGTGTGTATGGTGCAGAACAGAGTTCAAGCTCGACGGCGTTGAATCAGAATCTCCATCAGATTCGATTGGCTATATGTGTCCAACTTGCAAGGATAATATCTCTGGGCATTTGAATGGCAGTCTGTCCATGGATCCTGGTGGTTTCTGATTGTTGCACTATCTTGTGTTGCTCGAGGATTACTACTCTCATGTGGTACATAGTATTTCATGCTTGCTAATTGTTGTGAACTTTCTACATCCATTAGGTTTCCGCGAACTTCAAGATTTATTGAAATTTAAGTGAACACGAAGAGTAGCTAATATTGTTATTCAGAGTAGCTAACATTGTTCTGCTGTGAGAGTTTGTGCTCTTTAGAGTTGGACTGACTGCGATGATGCCCCAAATTGAGAGCTGAATCAATATCACAGTCACCTTTTTTTTTTTAAAATTAAAATTGAACTGCTTCTCTCTTCGTGTTTCTTTCGTAATGTAAAGAATTTCTAGAAGGGCCACATATTTAACTATATTTTTAGTGGTAGGCTTACATAGCTCCTTTATAATAGGACTAGCATATACTCACAACTTTTGGTAAATACGATGTCCATAGACATATTTGTTGGTTGAACCTTGGACAGTACTGATAATTTCGTACTGTCTACTCTCTTTAGCAGCAACATGGTGATGAGGCGGACTATTCCAGCTATTGTGGAGTAATGCGTTTTTTGCTCGTGGAAGTAATCGGCCTTTCTTTCAAGTATGGATTGTACATGCAGTTTAACAAGTCATGGAGACCAGCCAAGTGTTTGCTTAGTTTGCTTGCTATATATTTCTTCACATCACTTTCTCGTATTTAATCCTTTCTTCTAATGACCTAGTTCTAAAGAACAAACTCTGTAACTAGTATTGTGTATTTGTTCATCTATGGGCTTTTTCTTTTTGTTTATCCCACATTTTATTTTATGTAAATATGTGTTATTTATGTCTACTGCGGTCATGTTGGTTTTGATATCTTCAAGCCTGATTGGTATTGTGGTTGGAAATTGACCTGCTTGCTCAAAATTACTTGATTGCAGACAGGGGAATAGCTTTTGAGACTGGAATTTTTCCATGGCACCTATCAATTTGGCATTTCTTTACCTAATTATGCATCTGTTTTACTTTATGCTGTAGAACTAGATTAGTGTAATGAGTTGACCTTGTGACTTTATTAAATTTCAGGCCAAAATTGTAGGGTACCGTTATTTCCCTTCACAACATATATATATAAAACATTTTAAACTAAATTTACTTAAATATATAAGAATAATATTAAATAAGTTCTATCACCTTAAATTCATCCACTAATATTTGGGAATAATTGCAATTGCGTCCCAAATCTTTCATTTTTTTGGGCATGATTAAGTTAAATTTTACATGACAAATAGAAATCATCATACAGAATGCATAAACACGACTATCCCCCACATTCTAATGGAAATTTAGCAACTATTCTAGTAAAATCAATTACTTTTTACATCATTCGACATTACATTAGTATTTTCACTATTTATGATCATGTTATGTCTATTTGTTGTTTCATGGCGGTTGGGATAGGTCGATAGCTAGAGTAAAACCTTGTCAAATTTATTACACGGATATGAATAAATTTAGTTGGCCCCAAATTTAACACAAAAAGGGTTGCTAATACCCTTTAGACTCCTTGTAATTTAACATTTTAACTTGGAGCCTTCTTTATTTCTGAGAAATTCAATCTCAAAACTCCCTTTTATATGTATTTTGATGTTAGAAAGTTTCTAATGCATGTAAATTTCTTCAATTTTGAATATTACTCCATTCTTTCTGTACATTCAACAGATTTTCAATAGTACTTCTAAAATAAACATTACTCCATTCTTTCAATATTAATCTATTTTTTCTATACATTCTTCCTGTACATTCAACAGATTTTCAACAGATTGGAAGATATCGCAAGAAAAATTGATTCTAGGATATGATTCTTGGAGACGAAAAAAAACAAAAGTATTATTTTTTTTTTTCCAATATGTTGAGTACCGTTCACCATTTATTTTTTTGAATTTGGATTTTATTTGGAACCTACACGATTCTGGGTTTTCAATCCGGATTTTCTTGATTTCAAAAAGAGGTAGGAAATAAATAAAGAAATGAATCTATTACTTTTTAATGGGGATATTCGAGTGATTAAAACAAGGTTGAAGTATTGGGGATAAATTTAATAATTTTTGAAATTATAATAGGGATAGATTTAGACTATGATGAATATATATAGTGTTTAAATGAATAAATTTAGTAAGGTTAATATTGGAATAAACGTGAATGAATATAATACTTTTTATAAAACTTAAAATTTTAATAGGGATGAATTTATAGTTGGATAGATGTATAAAAATGTGTGTAGAAATAGCGGTACCCATATTGTACCATCTTAATATTTAAAACTTCCAAGTTCTCTTCCCAGAAAAATTCCAACTTTATACGAACCTTCAAAACTGTTCTTGGTAAATTTTTTTTGCCTTATGCATGTAGCATAAACTATATTATCAATAAATAATCTATGAATTTAATTATGTATGATGCTGAATCTGTCCAACAATTTGATTTTTGAAATAGTCCAAACGGAACCTCGGCTCCTATAATTATAAGATTTGTTGCCTGCTCAAGTATTATTCATATATAAGCAGCATAAAATTGGTCCTAGTTCTGATATGTTACTAAGATACATTTGATTGAATTTCAAGAATCAGAAAATACGGTAAGAAAAAAAATTGATATAAGCCAATTAACTCAGCAAAATAAAAAAAATAAAGAGAAAATGCACTATCGTCACTCTCCCAAGTCTTAACCTCTCTCTACACAATTAAAACGCATGAGGACGCTCCTTGTCCTCTCTTTTTCTTTTCTTTATTTTGACCTCGTCTCTCTCTTTATTATGTATTATAAACCAAGGAAGAGTTACAAAACAGTTGCCACACTTAGCTTATAAAAGAAATCTACCAAGTGATCACGTTGCCTTGTATTAAGCTTCCTGTTGCATTTCAACTCCCAGTAATCAGGCAAAAGCAAGAGATACGAAAACAAGGAAACTTAGGAAAGATATATGCAATGCAGGCACTGTGAGGTGAAGTTGCTGGTGTCTCTTGAGGCACGAACCTTATGCTGTCCAATGTGGCCTCCTCCTGCACATGGACAGAAACGAGCTGTTTTGTGTGGCGTTACCTACGAGGGACATCCAAAGATTATCAAGGGTAGCATCAATGATGTGTTATTGACGAAAAATCTTTTGTTCCCAATTCTTCCATCCATCTGCTCACAGGTACCACCAGCTTTCTCCAAAATCTGTCCTGCCAAAATAGTCTTTCTATCTATATTGCCTACACAGCTCGAAATTAGTAATGTTATCTACAGTCCCCCTTAAGCAAAGAAGACCTTTAAAATAACCAAACCACAACTTTATAGTTCAATAGTAGTACAATGTAATATAGTTTAAGGATATGCTACCTGAAATATTGGAAGATTCAAAAATTTATATTCATCGCGTCTTCCATTACCTTTTCGTGGATGGCCTAGACCAGTTGAGCAAAATATTATTATGAGCTCTTTAGGATGGCTGTTCTTTTCTTGGTAATTTTTAAATCAAACAAGCTTCTTCTCTAGCATAAACTCGTAATTTATTATGCAAAACATAAATCTGGAATATATTCCCATCTAGTTTCTTAATACATTTATTAGTTATCATAGAATTCCAGTTAAAACTATTAGATTAATTTATCCAAGAACACCAGAAGAGGAATTTTTTTAGAGTATTACAGGTGAGTTTTGTATGTCATGATTTGGTTTTACACTTTGTTTAATCTAGGAAATTTTTGTTTAGTAACTTAAGATTCAGATCAAGATTTGGTTAGACACAAGTGATGAACTTTGTCTCCCTAACCTTCTCGCATGAGATTATGAAGCCAAACTGTTGGCAAACTGTGTCTGCACCTCTGTATCATGACTGTTGAAGTTTGATGGACTGCTTCTATGAAGTAAATCCATGACATCAGAATCTGCTCAGATTAATGAATGAGGATTGAACGATGAATATCTATACAGTCAACGGGGGTTGAAGCAGGTGTGGATTAAGAAACATAGAAAAATGATAATAGGCACATTATCTTTATTGGATCAAAAGATTAAATTCTTCTCGTGCGTTAGCTTCCATGTTTTCATACTGCTTCCTTGGAAATTCTGGTTGTCATTTCAACATTCTTCCTCATTTCAGTACAAATACCATTTTATTCAGGTAATGTGGCTAATAGCATGCATATTCATCACCTGTACAACATATAATCTGATTGGATAAATTTGTCTCACCTACTATCAAACATTGGAAGCATGCAAGACAAAAGTATTAGGAATTAGGGAACTCAAAAATGTCAAGGACTGAACATCAACTACATTGATCTAAAGACACCTACTGTACCATGGGAAACCGAATTTTATTTACTTAGGTAACTTAAGGATCTACACTTCATAAGTGATCATTGTTTCAATTTACATGTTTGTGCAGGCTTCACGGGTTTTGCAACTGGTGCCCTAACTTACAGCTTTGTTCAAACTTTGGAACAAGAACCACGACTAACTTATGGACGTCCACTGATTGCTATGCATGAAAAGATAAGTAAAGCACAAGGAGAAGGAAGCTTGAAAGAGGCCCATTCATCACAGGTATGCTTTTATTAGTTTGGCGTGGTTATTTTTACATGGATGCAGCATCATTAAACAAGTTATAGCATAGTGTAGTAAGTAGTGACTGTCGTCGGAGCAAATATGGTACTAGTACAAGACAAATGTGGTCTTCAAAACAACTGACTCTCAAGGAAGGAATAAGTTCGTTCAGAGACGGAAAAAAATAAACTAATGCATAGTGAGCTATTGTAATGTGAAAAGAAGTAACATAGAGATGCCAACCACATAATCCTATATTACTTGAAACAAAAAATGGGGGTGGGGGGGCGAGTGTGTCTCAGCTTCCTAGACATGTTATTACAATCCTACTTCAAGGATGATGCAAAAAAAGTGTCAGTTTCCAGATGATCTTTGCAGTCCAAACCATTCACATTTTTAAGCAAAAGTAATTGAGTATGGCCTCTAGTTTTCAGAAAACTAAACGTTACATCCAAGCAAGGAGGAAGAATAGGCTTTTGTCCTACAAACTACTGTTGTTCTGTTGAATCTGGATGAACGTCATTATCTGATTTCAGTAGCAATTACATTGTTAATACGAGAACAAAACCAATCAAATGTATATACATGCATAAATTACAGAGTCCAACAGAGAACCCAAAGGAAGCATAGTGATCCTAATTGTCTAGCACTCACGTCTCATGTTTGAAGAGAAAACCCATTGCACATAAGAGATTAAAAATTAATGCATTAAACTAGACAAGGGAGTTCAATTGTGCTTATTGTTATGACTCGCCACTGGTACCACTACGTGGCCGACCCACTGTAGCTGTGGACCCACCCCAACCGAAGCATCAGCCATAGAAGACGAGGCTCTGGGCAGATTTCGAGGCCCGTTACTCACTCCGAGGTTGGCATGCTGAAGCGGATCAAGTCCGAGGCCCTACCCCAGATAGTGATGGTCCACGTGCAAAGGTATGTGACTTTTATAAAAGTATATTTGTGTCTTGCATGTAAGAGCATTAAATGCGTTGTGAGCTAGGAATGTCAAAAGGATGGCTGGGATTAGATGTTTCGGCCGAGGAGATGAGACCACGTGTAATTTCATCCAAGGGTCACCATCATATTTGTAACACTATAAATATCTCTCCATGTAAACATTGAGGGATGATGCAACTCCTAATACTAAACAACAACTTATTTTCTTCTTATGTACGTTGATTTACAATTTTTTACTTTGATTTCATAGCGGTTGGTTATTATTGCACAATCGTATCCTATTTATTTTGCTGGAATTCGAACGAAAACGTTTCGTGTCGCTGAACTTCTCTCACGTCCAATTTAGGAGTGATCTCGATCGTAGATATGTTGTTACGTGTCGGAATTAGCTTGTGCACGCACAAGTGGGTCCGGCTTCTATTGACATCATATTTTGAGGTCATCACCTATCATTTTGCTGCTTATTATATCCATAGTTTGTTAACAATTTGTAATACAAACTATAAATCTTTCTTTTATTTGAAGTCCATTAAAGCTATCCCATCAAAGGTAATAAGTTATTTTCTTGGTGTTTTGTAGGAACCTCAACTATCTACTTCTCAAATGTTTAACATTCACTCAAAGCCTTTCACTTTATGAAGTGTCTAGGCCGTCAATTTCCATGGCTGATTTATGACCACTAATAAGAACTGTCTTTGAAAGCTAGGCCTCATTAAATACTAGAATGGATACCTCAATTCAACGTTGGCAAACTATGTACTATGAAGCTTCAAAGTCAGATGCGATATAATAATCTTAGTTTCTTTGTGATAATTGCAAATGGTATTGCTGTTACCAATATATTTCAACAAGATCCATAATGTTTACATAAGCTAGAGGATCTTATCTCTTTCTTGTGCTTTATTTAATGTATCGCTATTATCACATATTTTCATGATCTTGAATACCAGGAAACACAGGGAACCAAGACCTGGACAGGCTAACACAACAATTTCTAAGTTGAACACAACAAACTAAGAACACATTTTAGACTTTATATTTGATATACCATCCATAACATTTTGAAAATGAACAAAAAATACATAACGATGCTTCCAGTGATGGAGAAAGGTTAACGGTTATAGTCTTTGAATTAGTTTGCTAAAGAGCATAAGAAAGAACGGTCAGTGGAACTCGACAAAGCACGTGATACCCCCAATGAACAATAAATACAAGGATCAGATTCCTATATAAAAAAGATATTGTTGTATATATGATATAGGATTTGTAATTCTTAAATTCATCTTTGATCCCTTAGAACAATCAGGTCCCTAAATAAAAATATGTTGTACTTCACAGATGCTTTAGGTTGAATAGCAGTGGATGCTTTAGGTTGAATAGCAGATGACACATTATTGTCACGTCATAACATATGCTCATTCTCCATAGTAGCATCCTCCCGTGTGAAGCCGTTTCAGACTACTTTCCTCCCATTGGTATCCAAAGATGTCCCGCAACAGAGAATTGTTCTGACAGCAAACATTGCCATTTTGCTTCGACATGGCCATAGCATTTCTTGCCTCTCCCTTCTAGGGAGGCTTATTTATCGTAAATGCGAAGGTACCTCCTTCAATCGTTATGATGGTAAGACCAGACAAAAATGACAGAGAGATTCCCCTCTTAGTAAGCACTCCCCTAGTTTTGACCTAATGAGCTTCATCTTCTAGAAATATTCTAATGTACCCGAATCTCTGTTTCTCGCTCACCCGCTCTCTCACACATGGACTTGCATCCCACACATATAATTCACCTCAAATTTGAGCCGCACTTTCTGATGCTTGATGCTAAACATCCCGAAAAAATTGAAACTGCACAAGTCTCAACCAAATTAAAGTCAAGCAAAGTGGTGGGGCATTTATCAACTCAGGCAAAAGCAAAGAATCTAATTCCCAGCCCTTTTCTCTTAAGTGGAATAAAGCTAATATTCTAAGGACAAGTTTTACGAAGTTAACTTCTGATTTATATCAGTAATTTCAACATCCATATATTGTCTTGACCCTAAGGGAGTGCAGAAATGGAAATGACAAGCAAGAGAATGAGATGCAGTCGTTGCGGTGTGCAACTAATGGTTCCCCCCAACACATATACATTTCAATGTGCAACATGTCTAACTGTAATCCAGGTTCAACCTAACAATCCTCTAGACCAAGCTCATGACTCAATACACCACACAGCTAGTAGGATGAAGGATTTGCTCTATACGGTATCTAGTAACATAAATGCGAGGGTATTTTCAGGGAATAGCTATCGTTGGTCATGGGCATCAGGTAATTCTCATCATTCACAATCAATAGCACCTTCCTTGCCATTTTCAGCACTTGGAAGGAAGCGAGCAGTGTTATGTGGAGTAAGCTACTATGGGCAGAAATACAGGCTAAAGGGAACTGTCAATGATGTAAAGTGTATGAGATATTTTCTGATTCGGCAGCTGGGTTTTCCAAGTGACTCCATACTTGTCCTCACTGGTATGAGTATTATTAAAACATCTAACTTTCCCTGTCTCAACTCATTGTCACTACAAACAGTTCAGATCCGCTCAGCTTAATGTTAGCTCACATCCATCCAGCAACTTGTACCAAAAATGTAATAGTTTGTCCATCTTAAACTCAACAAGATCTCCGTTGAACACACCTGTAGGTGAAACTTTAAGGAAATAGATTGGAGTCATTGGACACTGCAAAAGCCTGCAATACAGAGCTGACAGCTGACCTAATAAAATTGCTGCTCTGATGGAAACTAGTTCTCACAAGAAGCTATAAATTGGACTGTAATTTATAACTAATGTTAAGTTTAATCTTTCATGCCCTTTCTGCCCCCCTTTTCCTCTTGCAGATCTAAAGTTCAAATGGTAAGTTAAAACAATAAGAAATAACCTGAGATAACTTGTTTTGGCCAACTTCAGGTAACTTAAAAAACTATATTTATGACTGGTTTCTAAGAAAAGAAAAAAATAAAAATAAAAATTTGTCTTAACTTGCTATTCTGATGGATACAAATCACCGTGCAGAAGAAGAGCCTGACCCTTGCCTGATCCCAACAAAGCATAATATCCGAAGTGCTTTGCATTGGCTTGTTCAAGGATGCCGATCAGGGGACTCATTGGTATTTCACTACTCAGGCCATGGCTCACAACAACTTGACTTCAACATGGATGAGGTAGATGGGTATGATGAGATGTTGTGGCCTGTAGATCACCAGACGGCAGGAAAAATATCAGATGACGATATTAATGCCACCATTGTGAGACCACTGCCCCAAGGAACCAAACTTCATGCTATCATTGATGCATGCCACAGTGGCACAATTCTTGATCTGCCATTTGTATGCCGAATGAATAGGTTGGTGTTGTCCATTCTTTGTTTGACCAACCCAAACTGCCCATTTTGAAAAGTCTTTCTTCATTTTTAGAGCTAGGATTACTATATTATAGAAATTATTATGATTATAGAAAATAAATTGCCAATCTATGATCTGAAAGGCAGATCTGTCATTAATATCAAAATGATCACCATGGTCTCCAGGGAAGGATACTATCATTGGAAAGATCATGGTATCCAGTCACCTATTTACAAAGGTACAAATGGCGGGCTGGCTGTCTCTATAAGTGCATGTGATGATCATCAAGTTTCAGTAGATACTACAGTCAGTAACTATTCTTTCCTTTCTTACTGTTCAATAAATTACATTTTATCTTTCTAAAAGCTATGGACACAGCCATATTGTTTTCTCATTTTTAATATCACGAGCACTTGGGAGCATGAATGTTAATTTTGGTGCAACCTTGACACAAATGTCCAGCAATAAAAGTCATTACATGAAACTCAAAAATTGAAGAGAATAGCACCAAATAAGTTTAGAGTAGAACATAATTGATGAGAGGAAAAATATACTTTCGGAATTGTTTTTTGTACTAGTACCAATATACTTTTAGGTGCATTGCCAGATGAAACTACGATATCTTGCATAGGGATTTGAATGAGTGGTATTGGCCATTCACGCAACCACATATTGAACATCAGTACTCCAGAAGTACTAGAAAATTTTCCCTATAAAAGATAGTTTGCATTGTCCATATTTAACTCTACAGAATAGAAGAGAATGGTTTTCCTCATCAATCTACTTACATCTGCAGTTCTTATTACATGTGCAGGCTCTATCTGGTGACACTGCAACTGGTGCCATGACTTATAGCTTTATCCAAGCTGTACAAAATGAACCCGGAATATCATATGGTCGATTACTAAATGCCATGAGCAAGACAATTCACGACGCCAAAACAAGAAAACTCCTAAATGGTTCCATTGTATCCCTTGCCAAGAAGTTACTCTTCTCAAAGTCATCACAGGTAAGCATTCTATTTGTGCCAATTCTGAATGATGGATTTTATATGCAGTATAGGTGTATCCAACTTCCAAAATATAAAGGGGAATGTAGGTTTCTAGCAAATACCTATACAGTAGAAAGCAAATAGGAAAAATCATTAACTGACGACAAATTTCTCACTCTTTAAGCAAAGTGTAAGAAGAAGAAACTTCCTCGCTTGTCAAAAAATGTAAGAATACTGAATATACCATCTTAAATTTCTTCAGTAATTAATTTATGTCAAAGTAAGCCTGAAAACATTATGAAGTTTAGTCAGAGAATTACAGTAAAAATTTGTTTACCTTCATCGCCATCTTGACGTGGTTGATGTCAATTGTAATCTTTTGATTTGTTGGTGTGTTTTCAGGACCCTCAACTATCATCATCTGAGAAATTTGATATTTACTCAACACCGTTCACTCTGTAAGACTGTATTGTCCATTTAGAAAGTTGAACTTCTTTATCAAAATTAAACTGGAAAAAACATGAGATTGTAGTTATTTCAAGAAATCGAATTTCTGAAACCTAAGGCAATGAAACATCATCAATTATTCTAGTTCTTTGCCTATTCCCCCAGGCAGAATAAACGTTCCAGGTACATAATTTTTCCTTTTCTATCCTCAAGTCATACAAAATTTCCCTTTTTCCATATGTAACCTCATGTCCTCTTATGTTCTGTGCGGACTAGTTGAGCATGCATGTACTTGTGATTGAACAATGTTATTGTATTTTATTTAACATAAAAATACTGACAAAAAATTAATTTACTGATTATGAATTCTTTATTTTCGTTATCAAATGATATAAAATACAGGCTTTGGAGGCCTCATCATTGACCGTTGTAGTTACTTGCATGAAGATTCGCCCTAAGACTACTGTCCATCGCTACTTCAGTCCAAACCTGCCTTGAGGGGGTTCGTAATCAAGGGGCAAGATGTTGCTAGGCCTAGTGGGAGGGGGGCACAGAAGAAGGGACAAGTAGATAAGCCCATAGATCCTTAGATGAGTTTGTGGATGAGAAGGTGGACAAAACTTTGAGGGAGTCTAAGATTCCAGCTTCGGCCAAAAAGGGAGAAATTGAGTGTGAGGAAGAGATGAGAAGAGGGGATTGAAGTGGGAGAGCAAGAGTTTGGGCTTCGACCCTGTGAAGCCAAGTGAATGAACAACAATTGATCGACTTTAGGGAGAGTTTTCAAATTCCCAACCACATCGAACTTCTCCATCCCACCATTTCCCAGGGGGCTGACAACCCTCCTGAGAACTGCATCGCCATAAACAATGCTTCCTATAGGCCAGCCTTCGGCTACCTCTTCACCCATTTTTCAGAGATTTCCTAAGACAAGATAACCTGGTTCCGACTAGCATTTTATATAACCACATTCTCTATATAATATTGTTGCCACGCAATGTATAGGCGATGAATGCAAGATAATTAACTAGTCAATCAAGTTAAACCACCATAAATCCAGTATAGGAAAGAATTTCATTATAAGCTAATCATATTCTTCAACCATTGCTATAACTTACCAGATAATAATCAGTTTACTTCGAGCTAATAATATGTTTACACGATCCTTTCCTTTACTCAAAATTCTTGCATCAATGTCCGGTGATACACACACATAGCTGCATTCATTGGCATAACAGAAGACTTTGTGAAGAATTGAGCCAGCGAGTGTAGCAACCACTGAGTTTAGGCCAATCAGAGGACAGACAACACGTGAAATGATGGAGCCACAAGGACACAATCTTTCTTGCTCGTCTTCTTGTTCCAATGTCTCAATTATTTCTTCTCTATCGTTAATGCTGAGGACCCGTGCATCTGTGCCATTGTTTGCACAGCATGGCAACGGTAGCCATGAAATGAGCAGTTTCATTTTTGTTTGCCTTTGTTGCTCTGATATGTTTCTGTCATCTATAACTTTGTTCACGTCTTTCGATTGCTTGATCAAGAATGCTACAAATGTAGATAGGAATTAAGAATAACTTTGTTATCAATACAAGTGATGCAAAAAGGTGAAAATTGATGCAATGATCATCAATTTCTTCGTCTGCCGGTTAATCAAACAAGAATTTGAACCACGGAACAATACAATGAACATAGTTTCATATTTCTTTTCTTAGTATTGGACGTGATAACAAGTCATGTCATCGAAGTCGGGACTCTGCAGCTATTCTTTCTAGATTTAGCATTTGTTTTGTCCTTATATTTTGGACCAAATCTAAATAACTATTCCTAATAATATGCCTATCTACAGCTTAACTAACAAGGAATTAGGAAAAATAGTTATGTGCCAAGTAGTTATGTAACCGAGACCTTGACTAAGGAGCCTTGAAGCTGTGGCTCAGCCGAAACAGAGAGCCGAGCCAAGTTAGAAGCTGAAGCCCATTTACAAACCACTTCTTCTGAAGCGCCACAAGCTGCCATCTTCTGAGCCAGCCATAGAACTTCAGCCGCCAGCTTCCCAAACTGCTTAGCCCGTCCTTTGATTTCACATATTGGAGTTTGACCGCAAAATTGTACAGAATTGAAAAACACTTGCAAATTGTACTCTCTTACGAAAATCTGACACCTGAATTGAAAGTTACGCGCGTTTTCGTATACCATCCTTATTTTTCCTCTTTTTCAACTGGTTTTATGATCTTCTCTTCTAACTGTTCTGCATCAGACACCATCACTGGAGAGAGACGGTGCATGACTGTCAGCCCTTGTAGTCTTCAAAGAGTAGTTTTAGAATTTGACAGAAGAATTCAAACCGGGAAATAAAAAGGGCAAAAGTCGAAGAAAGAAAATAAAAGTCGAGAAGAAAACAACGTAGTAGTTCAAGAAATCTATATTTTCCTGCCAACTGCTAAGAATACAAGGGGTTTGTCTGCATAGAAAAACAGAGAAGTAAATTCCTGAGTAGTAAATGAGCTATGGCACGGTGACCTCTCCATTATAGGCCCTTGTTTTTTAACTTCTCTTTTTTGATTATAATAAGTCGGTTCACTCGACCTACAAATCAACTCGTGAGTTGACGAGCAGCTCATCCTACTTAACGTCCCTACAAGAGGTCCTAATGAAAGAAATTTTCTTGGTACGCAGATTATCTGGACAGGAAATGTTGTTTGGGTAGGAAATAAGTGGTGGACAGGACAATTGTATCATTAGATTTATATGACCTGTGAGTGAGACGAAAACCAGCATATTTAATTGGCCTTCACACATATATTTGTATATTGTGAATGACTCAAATACTGCTTATCAATCTCAATTGGACAAGGCTGCCATGTAAACTTGGGCCCTGTAAAGGGAAGAAACCGTGACTTATTCCTTTCATTTTTCGACCGAAAAGACAAGACCATCTATGACAATTTCCGTCCGAAAAATGTTGACACCACAAAGTTTTTCAAACTAGTTTTCTTTTCTTCCATCCAACACTTCTCCAAGAAGCCTTCTACCTTCATGGATGTTATTCAACAGTTTTATCAATGATAAAATAGGCGTATAGTTACACATCCGGATTGGAATTTTCGAAATGATTACATCGACAAAAAGTTAGAACCTTTTATTGAAAACTATATACACAAAAATAATGAAACGCGAAATTTCAAAAACAAAAAAGAAAAAGAAACATTAATATACAACAAATGGGATAAAAAAAATAAAGATGTTCCGTTTCTATGTCGAAAGTTTCAATATAGTTAGTTGACACTCAAGAAGCGATACTTGGGATGTTGAGGTTGAGATGAGTGAGAAATGGACGAGCTCTCAAGAAAAGATTTTAATTGTTTGTAGAATTCCTTTGGCTTTTCAATATTAACAGCATGTCCTGCATTTTTTATCACTACTAGCTTGGCCTTCTCCCCTATATGCCTGCAAATTTTAACTCGTAGATAAAAACAAGAAGTGAAAATAACACATGACGTGAACGTTTGGTATAAAAGATTTTAAAAGGTTAGTGCATCGTCATGTCATATCAAGCATAATGTACCAATAAGAAATTTATTATTCTTACATTTGGAGTCTGTGTCCCAATTCTACTGGAAATATTCTGTCTTGCTCTCCCCAGATGATCAATGTAGGCTGTTTCAAGAAACAAAATTTGAACGCGAACAATCTATAATGGAATTAAGAATTTTATCTATTTCTTGAGAGTTTTTTGACACGTAAAATTATTATATGTGAGTGTAGTAAACCTGTATTATTTTAGGAATATTAGAAATTTGTCTATCTTTGAGTATTGCTTGGATTAGTTCCTTCTTCTGTTTTATATGATCTGTACAGAAAACCTGCCCAAGTAATTGAATATTAATTATAAGCTTGAAAATTTTGATTGAATGAGAAAAAAAGAAAAAAATGCTTACATCGATATAATCAGAAAGGAAGCAAGAGGGCACGACTTTAACAGGCTTCACAAAAGCAAATTTCATCAATTCCCTTAATTTATCCGGCGTTTGTGGCATCAAAATGCTGGCGGCTTCATCCAAATCCGCCACCTGAAAAAGTCCATCTCTCATATCTTTCTCCTCCAGGCACACGCCGGTGCAGCAAAGCACTACCTTCTCCACCGCCTGTGGAAACTGCGCCGCCATGCTGTACCCAACAAACCCACCATAACTTATCCCCACCAGGCTCAATTTTTGCACCCCATACCTCTCCATCAATCTCATAACACATTGTGCCTGAAACACCTCTGTTCTCTCCGGCCGCTTTGTGGTGGAGTCTCCGAAGAAGAGAAGATCCGGCACGTATATGTTGAACCGGGGCATGAAGTGGCGGAGAAGATCCCCGTATTGCCACATTGCGTTGGCTCCGAAGCCATGCACGAGGAGGAGATTAGGTTTTGTTGGCTTCACAGTTTTTGGTGCCCAACAATGCATGATGGTGCCGTCCTCTAAATCCGTCGTCACCGACCGTAGCCCGGAATACGAGAAAAAATTCCGGTACAGCCAATCTGCTGATCCTGTGAAACTCAGGCATCTGGCCATTCTTTATCCACTTTGATTATCCAAAAATTTATATAAAATCATTTACAGAAATATCCTCCTTCAGTTGATTGTTTTAAAATTTATAACTAAGAAAAAACAATGTTGAAGGAATTGGCGTGAGGCAAGGCAACGACGGACAAATATATATAGGGTTTTCAAAGGAGAGATTGTTCACAAACTACATTTGCTGGCGTTTGTTTCGGTTTACTTTCGGCAAATATAATTTATTTATTTTTTCTAAAAAGAAGAATAATATGAACATCGTGTTGCCCATTTAATTTAAGTAAAGGCCGGCAAAATGTCATAGGAGGGTACAAAAAATCAGTAGAAACCTACGATCGTGATGGAATATTGAACGGTTGGCGATCCATATCCTTACACAAACACTGAAGCACAGCCAAAATGGCTATCTTCTTGATGTATGGCTGAAAGAAAGAACGCTTAACCTATTTTGATTATAACAAATACAACCCGGCTTTGAATTATGAAAAAAATTACAGTGAAATTCTACTCTGAAGAAATCAACCAACAATAAACTGGACAATAAGATAGTATCTTAATATAAGAGGAGACGAGACCATTTTCACAGACTTTAGGAATAAATTTGATTCTTGTACTGGCTTCTTTGGGATTTCGAACATCTGCAGCCTACCAAATTATGTCTTCTGGTAACCGCCTAATGTACAAAAGCTGCATGGAACGGTAAGATTGTGCATTTTATCCCTTGAAGCGGACAACAATGCAGGAGATATCATCTTTACTTTCTCTGTTCAATGCTTCCCTCGCTAATTGTTTGGCTGCTTTCTGGGGGTCTTTGATCTTCTTTGCAATATCAATGGCCTCTTGATTCGACATTACCTGGAGCATCCACAACCAAGAGGAACCCCATATGGGGGTTGGTTATAAATCCAGAAGGAAAAGGAGATGGGACAAGTAAAGGTGGGAGCAAGTACGCACCTTCCACAAACCGTCGCTAGCAAGGATAAGAAGTTCGGTGTAACCATCAATTTGAGCATTTGTAATGTCAGGGTCGGACCGCAGGTGAGTTTTCAAGTTTTTGTCTCCAAAAGCACGAGAAACGGCTAACTGGCCATTCACTCTTGCAACGTCTCCTGGTATAAGAAGCATCAGAAAACGTTTTTATGACTTGAATACCTTGAGCAGTCCAAAATAATATGATTACAGCAATGATTTGATCTCGTCCAAACGTTCAGGAAGAACAAGAATGCGATCAAATGAAATAAAAGTTTTAGCACAAGAATGAGTCTTCTTCAGTAAATGAATTCTGTATGCATATTTATCAGTTGCAGGAGCAATTCTTGAAAAGTGAATAATTTGTGCGTAAAGTACAAAGATCGAAAAACTATTTATCAACAAATCACCAAGACTGTTAGTAGAATAATGGATGGGTGAAGTGGTCGTGCATATCCTATTTTATCAACAAATCATGCAAATCATCTACATATTCACCACCAAACATGCTGTCTTCCGAAATTGCTTAACCTAAAACCACAGAGAAGTTTATAGCATACAACACAGACGGATACCCCCCAACACATATATTCAAATGTCATTAATTACGTGCTAATAGGTTCACTGCATATACCATTTGGACCTTGTCCACTTAACCTATCCCTTTCCAGAACCTTTCCCAGTTCAACTAAATCCATAAGACTTCACCTTTCAGACAGTGTTTATCAAATGCAATGTTCTAGCTCTAGCCAAGTGCTATCATTCAGCTTCTAAGTTTCAGAAACCACGAGGGGAAAAAAAATCTACATGCCAAGTATCATATAATTGCCATTAGTGCCCTCAGCTTTACTCAAAGTGAAACTCTTTCCCAGAGAATGAACTATATGCCAAGTATCATATAATTCAGATCCAATATAGCTTTAACTCTTTCCCAGAGAATGAACTATATATCCATCAGAATTAAAAGACACCCCACATATTTAAACCAAAAGAAATATTTTTGACATGACCATATAAAATGCACCCCTGCATTGAGAAGTTGAGAGAAATAGGCATAGTTCAATCTTATATTACGAGAATGGCACTAATTGGATTGCACCAGGTTAGGTCACTATGCCTGGTCTCCGGTTGAGATAGGTTGTCTCAGAGCAGAGTCAATATAACACGCGTGTTCTAAATAATCCGAAATGCTTATTTCAGCGATATATATGAGATAGCTATAATTCAATAACATCACATTATAAAATTCATGCAAATTTTTGAGGTTCCCGTTTTTAGACAATGATAAGATCCTGGAATTGCACAACGCCACCCATTATTTGGTCTAAAGAATATATTTCTCAAGTCAGTGAAGTCAACAGTGCATGCAGGATAGAGTAATATTTCTAATTTCTATCATCATTGTGCGACTCTTTTCATCTTTAGGGTGGTGTCGCACGTCTGCAATTGGTTCTTACATTGGCAACTTGGCGTTAATCCACATCTTTTAGAAGAAATATCATTAATACAGATTAGTGGATAATTGCAAGGACTAATACGAAATAATCTATATATCACAATACCTGGCATGTTAGAGACAAATCCACCTCTGTTTTCAATGCTACCCCGCTCCGTGTTGGGCTCATGGTCAACGGACATCTGTATAGCCTGCCCCTTTCTGGAAAGGACCGCTCGTGAATCTCCAACATTGGCTACCCACAGATGTCGACTATTTATAAGAATTGCAGTTACAGCAGTGGACCCACCTCGTCCCAGGTCAGGAGTATGCGAGAGAATTGCCTGATCGGTTCTTTCATAGGCTTTCACAATAGAAGTATTTGGATCGGACCAAAAGTCGTCCTGTAATTATTCAATGCGGTGAACAGACTAATTGGATACCTTTTTCCCAGCACTTAAAACAAATCATTTTTAACAAACCATTTTTTTAAAGTTACAGGAGTAATTATAACAATTTGATCAAACAACACTCGTCTTTTATATAAATATACCACATAGTAGAAACATGATTTTCATAGAGTAACCAACCTCCTTTAAAATATTGGAAAACAGATGCTTCTGTAAGTAAGCTGGCACGCTATCACCTAGATGTCCATCATAAATAGCAAATAGTCCCAACTCACGACCATTTGTGTGTAAAAATTTAGCAACATGGTAATCCTCCATAGGATGATTTGCTTTTCCTTTTGCTAAACTGAATCCATATTTGACAGGTCCCTGCTGGCTTCTTCCCTTCCCAGAGCCGCAAGAAGAACGTCCTCCAGAAAGCTAAAGGAAAAGAAGAACTTGAACTTTGAAATCCACCAGAATCTTATAGAAGAAATAAAGGATAACTGAAGCGAAAAAAATTCACATGTTGAAGAAGCAAATCCAATTCCTTCCTTAATCAAGTTCCTCTCTCGGAATTAGAATAAAATAAACACAGCAATCATAGGCCAATCTCCAAACAGGGAATTGTTGAACGGTACAAAGCTATGCGACAAGGACTAGTGGTGCAGATATGAGTAGAAGGAAAAAACAAAAAATGATCTCTAATACCATGTTAATTGTTAACCCAATTATGAGTCTCTGCTTCTGTCGAAAACAGAATTCATATAGGCGGAGTCTCTTGTTTGATTTTTAAACCACTCCAGATAAGTATCAAAGAGTTGAAGCATGAGGGCCTCTCTTCACCAATAATTTCATTCTCAAATCGAGCATCAAATCTCATACATGAAAATAAACTATTCTTCCATCCTCGGTTTCTCTATGCTAGTTGTACCTCCACATTTATCCAATGTAATAATAATTTGTAACTATACCAAAGGCATATATCTGAACTCATAAGTCATTAACCCTCGTTCATACCGACATAACCCATGTAATAAGCACACTTTAAGGATCCCAAGGACATGTCGAGGAAATTATACCACAATCAAAATTGAACTTACCTCATAATTCAGCAAAAACCTTGACAAAATTTGAAAAAAAAAATGCACAAACTATATATTGATAACCACAAATTCGTGTCAAAGCCTAAAAGAAATTTAAAATATGAATATGGCTGAACTGCAAAATCTCTCAATAACACAGCAGTTAACAATAATCTCACCTGAGGGAAACAGCATAAATTATCCATATAATTCAGAAGCCCCACCTCACTCTCCTCTACAATTCAACATCTACCTCGTACTACTTAAGTTGAAAATCCACAACCTGTAACTTAAAGAAAAAAAGAACAAAGGTTCTTGATAATCAAATCCAAATAAGAAACGTATTCAATATTCAATTTTTCTTCAAGAAACAAGAAAATAACCGAAATCACCACACTTACCGATCCACCAATCCCCAAATCAAGAAAAAAAATCCGTGGGCAACTGATATGATTTGACTATGCTGCTAAAATAATCCTTATGCAGACAACTATGGTTGTGTATAAATCAAACAAATATATATGTAAAGATCACAAAACGCAAAAATGACAAGAAAAAGAAAATAGTAACAGGTGTTATGGAAGGGGTAATATATTCGTTGGTTCAGGCGAATGGGTGCCAAGAGACCAAAGACATTGGGGTTTGGCCTCCCCTTATTGACTTTGTCGTCTTTATTATTTCTTTATTGTTTCGTACTAAAGTAAAGGACACAAACCAGTCAGACGTAGTCTCTGTTTGTTTTATGTTATTACAGCTGTTTCATCAATTGACCATTCTTTGTTTCAAAGGTGTCAGGCTTCTCACAAGACACAAGAAAAGGGATTTATATATATTTTTTAAGGAAAATTGCAGCAGCGATCCCTCAATTTTTATAGACTTTACCCTAATTTTCAATTTGTACCAACAAAGATTTTTAACATTTCATAAATATACACCTGGAGTCCAGCTGGATAAAAACCATCCATTTTATCGATAGTTGACCAAGAAAATGGATTTTGACCAAATTAAAATGAATAAAATTGTAGCGTTTTTATTTAATCCCATAAAGCAATGAAAATAACTAAAACAAAAGAAAAAGAAAAGAAAAGAAAAATATTCATCTCCTTCCTCCCAAACCAAAAATCAAAGCCCCGCCACCCACAGCCACAATCACCATAGCTTTCCCCAAGTCTTAACAAAGCTTTCCCACTGCAATTATATACGTTTGGGACTGTCACCACCACTGCAATTATCTCTATTTGAAATAAACGGGATTGCCACAACTACTACAATTGTTCCCATTTGGGGCCGCCACCACGATCATTATACATTTCACCACACCAGCAACAAATCTCAACAAAACCAACCACCACCATCAAACCAAAACCAACCACTAAAATCTTGCCTATCCATTTGAAAGTAAAAACCTAATTAATTGTGCTCTAGCTCCATTTAAAAAGGAAATTAAAAAGTTACATTCAAACCTCGCCTGCCGTTTGTTTACTTGATTGGCATGGTGTTTTTGCAGCAATCCGCTATGAAATACAAGACATTTACCAAAATCATTTTATTCTAGAAATTGGTTTTTCCAGCAACTAAAATGAAGAAAGTCAAAATCAGTTGGTTTTGGTTTGATGGTAGTGATGGCAGTTTATGGTGCGACTCATGTGATATAGATGATCGTAACCGATCGATCGACGGTGGTGTTGATGTTGTTGTTGGCTAGAAAACGGGATGGTGTGGGAAACGGGATGGGTAGGATAGGGGATTGAAGGAGAGGAACTTTATTTTAAAAGATTTTTTTTTTATTTAGTTAATGTGGAAATTGTGAGGTTACCATTTTACCCCTTTCAATTTGGTTAAAATTCATTTTTCTTGGTCAACAAATGGTCAAATTGATGATTTCCATCCAATTGGACTCTAGGTGCATATTTATAAAAGGTTAGGACCTTCTTTGGTATAAATTGAAGTTAGGGTAAATTTTATAAAAATTAAAAAAATAAGGACCGCTGCTTCAATTTTCCCTTTTTTTTTAATTTTTGTACTTTGTTCTGATTTGGTCCTCGTGTAGGGGTCCCTATTTGTGGTCAGCCCATATACTTTTTTTTTTTTTTTTTTTTCAACTAGGAGTTTGCTTTTAACTGTTCATTACCACCATTATCAGGTTTTATCTCCAAGCCTTTTTCAATTTATTATTCCTTGGTGCGCTGGAGAATTTGTTAATCCCAATGATGCTACCTCTCTTTATGAACCATTGTTCCATCCTTCCATTTTTTTTGTTTCCTCCCCCCCTAGGGTGCAGCTTAATTATAAAAAATAAAGGGCATGAGAAAGTATAAAAATGGTCAACAGGAATATAATCTTTGACCCTCCGAAGAAAATAACACTGGAACTTATTTGGTAAATAGATAATATTGAGGGAAAAAAGGTACGAAACATTTACTAAATGTATTGACAAATCGTTCTAGGCACTGAATCGATCAAGACATTGGTTGATCACTTGTGGGACCGAGGTCGCTGCTTGAATTAGCAGACTGAGACAAATGCAAATGAAATATGTGGTTGAAAATTTTTGAGTTTTGAGAAATATATTGTTAAATTAAAGTTTGATCTATCGATAAAATTTAGCAAAATTTTATAAATAAGCACTAATCATTTTTATGCCTATGAAGTATTGATTGTGTAAACTTATTTGTCACTATAATGTTTACATTTTATTCTTCTAACTTTGTATATTAAAATATTCCATTTATTTTAGCTAAAAATAATTTCTCTATGACAATTATTCATTTATATTATATATAAAAAGTAGGAAGTAATTTTGCTCCAATAGTATGATTGCCAGTTGCCACCTTTCAATTTGGAAATCAGGGATCGATTGTCAATAAAGAATTAGTGAATTTAATTTTTTTTGACCGGTCCACTGGCCGTGGTTTACCCAATTTTTTATGGTTTCTTGACCGTGTGGTCCGTGTCCATGCTCTCACTTGAAATCCATTTCTCAATAAAATAAAAGCAGCTTTGATAGTGTTGTCGTCAAGAATAGTACAATATTGATTTTTTATTTTTATTTTTTTCCTTTAACACTTGTTAGATATAATGTTGTAAATTAATTAGACTTCTTGCGTTGCTTTCCTTGTTGTATTAGTTTATAATTACAACATTCGATTCAAATTCCAATCCTAGTGAATTTCAACTATCTAAACGTATTATAGTCAATCAAGAACTCAATTCTCTAGCAGAACATACTATATATTTAACACGTATCTTCTTGACAACGAAAGTCAAGAAGTTTGATAGCCAGCTTTGCATTGAAGATTCAACGATGAAGAATAGCAAATTCTTTGTTTTCTTGTTCCTTATTTGCATGTTCACATGTTTCAATGGTGGATTAGCCATCCGTCCTCCTCCACCACGAGTCCATCACAACCGCGATTGTTCGATGATTTTAATAAATGCAGATGGTTGCACAAGAGACCTGATATCTTCTTTCTTTCGGGATATATTGCATTGCATGGACATTGTTGCCATATTGCTTCAAAGCTCTCAGCGAATTGCTTCGACAAAGCATTTATCGGCAGCCCTACTTTTCATAGCAAGATCTTAACTTTCTGCGCTCGCCATCAACGAGGGATAGATTAGTCAAATAATTTTGCTTTTGCAATTTTATGATTTATGTAAGTTAACAGTCGATTACGATAGGATTGTTTAATTCTTTTACTGTGTTTCTTTCTCCTTTTTTAATGAATAATGAATGTTATCTCCAGACTCCAAATAGCAAAGAAAATAAAATTTTTATGTAAAACGTAAAATATTCTACGAGGATGTTACTGGGATTCTGCACGTGCAGTACATATTAAGAAACAGTGAATCAATTATCTTGTCAAGTATACACCTGTTTTATTGTCAGAACTAACACTGATATTCCCTGTACATCGAAATTAAGTCCTGAGGTAGTCCGGGATTTTAAGGCGAAAACAGAAAACAAACAAAAAAAACACAGATGCCTTTTGGAAAAAATGATTAAAATGTTTTAAGGTTAGACAACCTTTTGTTCAGCTCTTGGCAGCAGAAAGGCTCTCGTAGAAGAGAATATACCCGTGATCTGTGTTACTTGAGTATTCTTGAGCTGATCCGAAAAACGTCTGGACAGCAGATTCATCAATCATCTCCACGTTTTCATCGTCAAAGAACAACCAGTGGTTGTGGCTTTTGACAAGACTAACGTAATGTCCATGGTTTGGGCCGCTCCCAACATGAACTACCACAGCAAACAAAGAGTACTCAGAGTCGGTATCTTCCATAGTATTGCTCAGTTTCAGCTCCAGTGGGAACACAACACGATATGACAACTTTTTGTATCGACCAAGTTGCTCCATGTACTTGAAACGCTTAAGGTGAATGACCAGGATATGTGGTGGTTTCTTTATCTTCATCCTCTTCTGGGCTTCTTGCAAACTGCATTACGGTAAGGAAGAAAAAACTAAGTTTCTGTTTTGTCATTACTGACTGATATTATGAATGGACAGAGACACCTGCCTACAGCATTTATCGCAGAAGAATTTATCCTCAGCATTCAGGGTCTCTGTAGAACTGAAGTTCTTGAGGCAGCTAGTAATTGAACTGTTTTGTTCAATATCAAGGCTCAAATCTAAGAATGTCTCGTCCCTTGCTGTAACTGTCTCACACCTAAGACACCTAGTCTCATTGGTGAGAATGCCCTGTATTTAGGTAAAAGTCGAGATCAACAGATGAGAAGCTAGTCTAACAAGCGAGCACCTTCCAAAACATTAGACAACCTCAGAGCTTCAGAAATTACCAAATGATTAAGATACATTAACAAGTTCAAGAATTTAGGCTCATATTACACTGTTAACCAACTGTCAAAACATTGAACTGGCTAAACACAACAGGCTTATGAAAAATAGAACATGAAAATCGAATAAAGTTTTAAATTCGTACTACAATAGAACTTGCAACAACTTACCTGAAAATACTTGTGCACCAAAGTTACCAATGGTTCCTTCTTAAAACCATTAACCTGAGCATTATTGAGCCCATTTGCAACATGCTCAGCAGAGGAAATTTGTGGCAAGCTTGTCGCTTTATTGGATTCTTTCTCCAGTATGTCAACAAGTTCATTTAGTAAAAAGTTCAAAAATTCATGGGCATCCTGCACAACAGCGTGAACATCACATCACTCAGATCTATTTTTGATCTTCAAAATCACAATAAATATGCATACAAAAGTAAACTTGGCATTCTATCTTGGATTGACCCAACGATATAGAGACAGAGAATAAAGATACAACAGCATCTGCAGATTCCCTCTGATGCTGGTGACGAATAGACCTTTTTAAATGAATCTCGTCCCAGAAATATACAACAATTTCTTTTTAAAGATAGAGATATATCCAGAAGAAAGGATAAATCTACTCGTTAATCTGACCAGTCGAACTGTGTGCTATTTATGTGTAAGCTATTGATTTTATCTTTAATAGAGGTAGAATTTCTCCTTAACATAGAGAGAGAGAGAGAGAGAGAGAGAGAGAGAGAGAGAGAGAGATTTACAGAATTATCGCTCCCACAAAAATACGATGTGAAGACAGGACAGTTAAATGACTTGGGTATACTTCCATTGTCAGCATTTGGAATGAAATTTACGCTCCTGAAGTAAGTTTTAATAAACTTCAGTCAAGTCTAGAGGATAATTCTGATTACTGAATATGCGTTTCAAATTTTTCTTAACCACTCTCCCATTGCAACTGAACTACCTACTTGATTATCAATAATACATTCTCTTTGACCCTTTTGGTCTTCTTATTTGATATTGAAAATAATTAAGAGAACACAATAAATACTGTATATTTATATGTCCTATTTCAGTTTCCTAACAACTCACATCTAATCAAGGTAATTACCACGACGCTGTGCACAGAATTTTTTTTCGCCCATATTAAATTAATGAAGGGTATTTTTGGTATCAAGAAATTCTAATGATTTGAATTGGTAAAAAGATAAATTTTAGGGTAAGAAATATAGTAACTTGGAAGAACATAATTGGATGGAGGGAATAGCAATAAAGTTATGCCTGGAAAGAAGTTCCGTTATTATTAATTTTTTGGAAACCAATTTCTTATTGCTGCATGAATGTTTCAACTCAAATAAAAAAGATTTTTGATTTGATAAATGTTTTGATGATGCATATAAAATGTTATTGGCTGGATTGAACTTTGCACTGGCAATAACAAGTAGAAAACAAACCACAATTACCTGATGCATATATCCACGGAAAAGCTCATTTTGTTTTCTCACTCTTTGTACAAAGCGTTTTGGAGCTATTACACCTGTTTTTTTCTTCTGTGAACTAATCTGCATAAATAACAACAGGTTGGTGCCTTCAACATCTCATGGAAACGGTACATTGAACATGCATGTTGATGATCTTCAGTCTTCACTACCAACCAACAATATAATTTGTGTAACACACTGTGTTATGACAAGCAGACATATTTCTTAGTTAAGTAAATCTATTTTAGCAAACAATGCATAATTCATGCCATTAAAAACTCAATAGACAGATTTAGACAGGCCATGAAAATTGTTGCAACGATTGTTACTATATACAAGACATAATGTGCAACCATGGGTAAAGAAAAGCCAAGGGCTGCATACGGACTAAATATTATATATACAATCTTGATGAAGAGTACCACCAAGCAAGCAACTGGACTCATATAGTAAGTTTACAAAAACATTGAATTTTTTAAACTTCAAGGCAGTTTATTTGCAAAAAATCTCTCATCTTCCACATGTTGGAAGGATGGCACGTGCCCCTTCCATTTGTACTTAATTTCCATATTAAATATACATGGTAGAGCTATTTTTCCCCCGCCCCCGCCCACGCCCACGCCCACGCCCCAACTGGGTCTAAGTGAAGATGTAAAAACTGACTTAGGATCAGATGGTGTTCTACTTCAGGGGGGGGAAAAAAAAACACACACACACACACACACAATCTTGTGATCCATAGTACAGTAGAACATAGTTTTATTGCCACCATGGTTATCAAAGATGAAATATATTACCTGTGAGAACAATTCTGCCAGACATGTCAAGAGATTCTCATCTCCTTCACTAGGAGTTTTGTTGCATGAATAATACTCTAGCAGTTGTTCACGAAATGGTACACAGAAGTAAAGAGACTATAAAACACAATGACATTAATGGATTAGCATCATATAGCATCAAATGAATCTAAGAAATGCTCAGCATAATAACATAGAAGCCTAGAACTTACCTTGTAAAATTAATTTGATTACGAATACACATGCGACTTTCTAGTCTGGAACAAACTTGTAAAGAAATTTGTTTTCATTTGAAAATCTATTTTACAGTTTCCTCTTTGGTGTTTGTAAAATAATTTTCTCAAATAGTGTCCACCACCTCAACCATCATCACTTCTCTAGCCACCAACAGTATCAACATAGGGTTATATATTTATTACGGCTGGAGTCAATAAAGTAGAAATAACAGTGGTGATTGGCACAGTGCTGTAAAGGTCCTAGGCAGAGGTCAAGCGAGCAGTTGGAAAATGACCTGCTTCCAAATGCTACCCCCGTCATTTTGCTTTGAACATGGAATAAATCTTTTTGTAAATCAGAGAAAAACACAAAATCTTCCAGAAATTATCAGCTTATGCACAAACAAATGGATCCATCTAAAATTTTGGGGCAAACCATCTAAAGAAATTCAAGAGAAGAATCACACAAATATACAGTTGAACTTCACTCGGCCATCAGCATCACACAACAAAACCATTTTCCTTTTCCTTCTATGCTTTCTTTTCCATGTCCCCACATAAAGAACAGCGATAGAAGTCCCAAGATCACTATTTTTCACCAAACAGAGAGACCCAACTAAAAATTACCCAAGAAAACCCAGCAATTAAATAGTTCTCCCATGGTGGTTCAGTGAATAACTCAACCATTTTTTCCCGTATCAGTGAACAGCATAAACAACTCTATAGAAAGTCAATCAACCCAACCGACCAAAACCTTGTTCCACGATTCTAAGACGTAAATCCGATTACACTCCCCAAAATCATTAAAATCCAAATAGAAAGAAAGATAGCAATGAATCGCAAACCCACAAATCAAAAACCATAAAATAAATCTACAACTGATACCGCACATATTAAACAACGATAAATTAAACATATCTAGATAGCTACCTGGAGGACGCTGTTGCAATAGCAAGTGTTGCCGAAGTTCTCGAGGCCGAAATAGCGTTCTCCTTCGGGAAAATGGTCGCCAAGAGCCTTCTCTAGCTTGGAACCCGCCACACCCATATTGAGTGTGACACCATCCACCATATACCAGAACTCCTCTATCCCTGTAATCCGATCACTTCGTATACTGTTGAAATTTCATCAATTAATAATACTAGTTTATAGGTTAGATTTCTGCTGAAGAATATTGCTAGTACATTTATGAGATTTGTGTTGTTTTATAAAAGTTATTTGTTTATGGAAGCCTTTTGTTGGGTTGACTCTTCCGGATCTGGTCTGGTAGAGATAGCTTTTGTGCATTGCTCGGTCGCTCCGCCTTTGTCTTGTGGAGTTGTTTATTTTTGAGTATGTATTTTCGAAAACAATCATAAATATATAACATAAAATTATTTTTGACATTTTGAATATTTTCAGTGAAAATTTTAAAAATATTCAAAACATAAAAAATGAGTGTTTAAATGAAATTTTAGAAAAATATTTAAATAAACACATATAAAAATATTGTCGGTCCGCATCATTAAATTTTATTTTTATTTTCTATATTTTAAACTCGAGTTATTACTTATTTTAATTTTGTATCAAGAAAAAATATTGTACAATTTATCAACTTTAAAATGTATATATCGTTTGATAATATATTAACATAAAATTGTTATATTTTTACTGATTAATTAAATAAAATACCATAAAACAAATTCTCAAAATTTCAAATCAAACATGTTTTCTAGTTTTTGTTTTGAGAAATAATTTTTTGAAATGACAAATCAAATGCGGCTTTAAAATTTTTAAAACAACCCCTCAAAACAGAAAATTACAAATGAATTCAAAACTTAAAACTGAAAATCAAAAAACAAACCAAACGGATCTTGAATTTTTGACAAAATGTGGCCAAACATGGGCTAAATCTGAATGACAATCACTTTGATCAAACTTGTTGAAATTGCAATTGAAAATCTAAACTTAAATGCCAGAGGGTGTTAGGCCAGTCCTTGCAAGTTATTCAGCACTTGTTTGGCACCATTATAATGAGTGTTTGAACATAATGTATTTTAGAATAGTAATTTTTTTTAAGAATGTATAGTTAAAAAAGAATGAAAAGTTTTGAGTTTACGCGTAATATCATTTTATCGAAAAATATGTGATTGATATGCAGGGAGAAAAAAATGAATTATTTTTTTTTAACGGGAGTCAAACAGGGGCCCAATAAGAGCATTTAGTCCAACTTTAATATTTTAACTTGTAATATAATTTGAATATCACCCGTTCACCAACTAAACAAATAATAGGTCCAAATCTATTTTAAACCAAACAAAAGAATGGTACAAGCGTGCAATTCAAAGTCAACTATTAAATGCTAGTATTAATCTACTTGTACAATAAATTTATTAATTTGACAATGTGTGATGTGTAACGATGCTATCATTGATTCCAAAAACAATTTTCCAAATTAATGGATATGATGTCGGGGTCAACTCACATATTGTCAAACTAATTGTACAAATCATAAGTATTAATGCTATGCATAGTCATAGTGAATGCATATTTATACTAGTTTCATATTTTTCTTTACCTTTTTTGAGCTAAGCTATTTTGTGTAATAATCGTGAAATCGCCATGTTCCTACATTTCACTAAATAATAATAATAATATATAACTATCAAGAGAGGGAACATATGGCTATTGAAGGCTTCACGAGATAGTTTCTTGATCAAATAGCCCAGCAAAAGAGTAACAAAGGTGATTCTTTATTCATTGAATTGTTTTCAACTTAGTTTTACAAAGTCAAGAATTTCTTTTGGAGAAGTCGTCTTGTGGTTCCATTCCCACCATAAATTTAGTATCTCTGTCTTATTTTATATTATGAATAATTACTATAAAACGTTTTATTTTTTACTTTCATTGTGCAAATCGTCTATATTATTTCAATTTTAGCATTTACACCTTCGTATCAAAATTATTCTTGTGCAAAAGGTCATTTTCATCAATTGGCATGTGACCATGCCTTTGTTTCATGAAATATACACGTGCTTAGCAGATGATCTGATTTAAAAGGGTGAAATTTCAATCCACTTAACCATTATTATAAAAAACATCTTCTCCAAAGCCCACCCAACCGTCTTCTAGCTCTACCACCATCACCATTGGTGGACCTGGTGGTGGTGTCGACATTGTTGGTAGTGGTTGAAAGTGGGTTCTTTGCCGTTATCATTTGTAACATGAAAGTGGGTCCTCTGAGCCTTTTTTTTCTCTAGTGGTGGAGGAGGAGGAAGTAAAGAGATTGTCTATTTTTGTCTTCAATTTCTTAAAAACTCATTTACAACTACACATTCTCATATAAAATAATTTTACACGCAAATTCAAAAATTTTCTTTATTTTGTAACCATATATCCTCTATCAAAATACTATTTTAAAATGCATTTTTAGTCCAAATAAACTCAAACAGGGGTTTACATTTTTAATTTTTATTTTTAAGTTATTTATTAGAGATTCATTTGCACTTTTTTGAAACATTTGGGACTACAATTGAAATTAATTCTTTATTTTTCTTTCTTGTTCTCATTTTGTTTTATGTAAATAAAAGGATATGTTTGTCATTTCACAAGATTTTATAAAAAAAAAAGTGAAAAAATAGTAATTATATTACCCCTACGAATTTTATTAAAAGCACTACAATTTCAAATATTTTTTTTAATTTACTAAATTAACGTCAAGTAACATTACATAATTAAGTTTTTAACATACTTTTTAATAAAATAAATTATTGTTCCACCAAAAAATTAAACCTAAATTTTTTTTCCTTTTTTCCCTCAACATCCTAGAACCTTCCATTTCCATTTTAATTAATTCTACTCTCTGTATTTTCTTATGTGATGTTGGACCACATGTATGTATGTAAAGCAATAGTTAAGAGCAAAATCAAAGAAAAATCAATATATATAATTAGGTAAATTTCAGGGTCTGTAATTTCTGCCATTTTCTCACCATTGATGGCTATTTCCCATTGAATAATCCTACAAAGAAATTAGAAAAAGTCATACGAGTGTCTTTCTTAATTTGTATAGCATACACGAATACAAGAAAATTCCAGATTATACTACTCGACCCCTACCCCAAAAGTCTTTTTTTTTTTTAACAAAAATAAAATAGATGTTGGTCTTGATTGGAATGTTAATTGACGAATATGATTGTGCATATATATAGCTGCACTAGTTTTGCATACAGAGGGCCCTTAAAGTCGTGGATAAAAAAATAAAAATAGTGGCAGAGAAGAAATGAGAAGGGGCATGAATGTAGTGTACTGTCTTTCTTTCTTAGGCTCCGTTTGACGCACATTATTATAGAATGAGAATGAAAAATATAATCATTATTGAATCCCACACAAGAGATAAAAATTTAAAATTGATGGATTGATGTAATAGAAAATATCATATTTTTCATTTTTATTGATGAAAAATGAGAAATAAACAGGAACTTAAACTTGATTAGGATTACATTCGTAAAATACTTGTAATGTGTTTATCAAAAATATGTTTTAATCGGAGTGTATCTATAATTAAAAAAAAAAAAAAAAAGGTCTTTCGCACCTCAAAAGTCATATATGAGGGCTTTTGGCCAATTCTAAAAAATAGGAGGTATTCTGCAATATGTCCAAAGGATAGATAGATTTTATGCCAATAAGCATTTTCAAAAAGACTAGACTAAAACAAGTTTTCAATATTTTGAAAAATTGAAAATTGAAAATTTCAAACCAAACGCCCCTTAACTGTTAAATTTCGGAAGTGAATTTTGAACTTTTCCCCTAGTTTGTAACACGAATTCAAGATAGAATTCAGCATAGGACAATTGGCAACTCACCCTAATAAATATAACCACAAAATTTTATAAAAAATAATACAAATAACCAGCATCTTGAAATCTTGATATGATATCTTAGCACAAGTTTACAGCTCGGAATGCATCAATGGACACAGTTCAAACATGAACTATTGAATAATTTCCGTTAGTTACTAATCGAGCCTAAAAGCAACTAATAAAATTAATCCCCAGTCATCTTAAACCTTGTTACAGCATGGCACGGTTTCTTGAAGGACAACTGGACAAGTGCTTAGTTCTAGAGGTCATTTCCTCCCATATTCAGCAACATGCTTCATGCATCAATGAAACGGATGTCGAAAGTGTTTGGATGGATCTGCCACACATTCAAGGCTGCATATTCCTCTAAACATTCTTTCAACTGGGCTTCGCTGTATCCCTGTTTAGAGCAAGTCCAATAACAAAGTGCATCATCAGAACCCAGAAGCAAAAACTATGAGCCGTAAACGACCAGAAAAGAGGGGTTATGGTTTAATTTTTAACCAATATATTTCTCGTATGAATTACATACATCGACAAGGTGTGAAATCAACAAATTCAAAGATAGAAGTAAAACCAAATACAGAATTGCTTATAAACAAGTGAGAAAAAAATGTCCTCTTAAAACAAATAGAAAGGTGGAAGGGAATGGAAAATATTCACACACCAAGTTTAGTACATACTCCTCACCAGACAAATTAGACTACATGATGCATTTTCTTGTTTTTCTGATTTAATGAAACAGATCAATTTTCATTTGTAGTTTTCCATCTTACAATATTGAATTATTTAATTACTAGTGTTATTCTTTGTTCTCTCATTCTCATACCAAAGCCAACATGTTGAAAAGAAAATCAGAGCAGCGTAACCAAGTGTGTGCACCCTCAAATGGACTGACCTCCAATTAAGTTAATATTGAAGTTACTGATACTATCTCAATTCATTACGGCATTTCCCCTTAATCGAAGATGAACTCCTATCTTTAAAAACTAACCTTCCTCGAAATCCAGTTAAGTGCATGGGCATAGCTCAGATCCATCTTGTTAGTCCTTGCAGCTTCATCGCGTAAGATTGAATAAATATCAGAAATTGCATCCAAACCAGATCTTTGGCGGTCATCAGAATACAAAGAGAATTTTGACATTTGCATTAATCTAAGTGCCTCATCAACATCACTCTGAGCAACGGTATCAGAGAACCTGAGTCTAGCAAGAGCCTGAAAAGAAGCAAAGTAGTTTCCAGAGGAACTAATTAAGAATAAGGAAAAAAAATATCACGACTAGTTTCTCCAACTATGGAAGATCATTGTCCATCTTAGTCCACTTGAAAGTTAATTTGAACTGGGTTTCACATTTCATCTATTTGCCATCTCAGGCTAGAGATCACCAGTAAAAGAAGTCCTCGTTGTACACTAACAGATAGGAGTTTTATGTAATAGGTGAACAGAAACTCACAGCTGATATCCTAAGAATGCTGAGTAGAGTTCTAACGGTTGTATAAGAATGAGGAGTATTCGATCTTGCTTCTTCTTGTCTGATGCTGGAATATGCACTGGCTATATATTCCTCCAGCTCCTTTGGGACTGAAGGAGACAGTTTTCTTGCAGCTGAGATATATGCCCTGGCGACCATTAATAAGAATCCAAGTCAAAGCATGAGCAACTATATGCAAAGACTGTAAGTTGTGTATCATGTGTCTGTGCAGCAAGTAATGCTTTAAACGAGGCATCTCATAAATTTCATAACTTGCTGTTAATAACATAAAAGAGGAAATTGGTTCAGAAGATGAAAGGAAATACTGTTCTAGTTGGAAAGCAAGTCCTTGTTCTAGGTGAGTGCAACAACCACAGAACTTTAACTTTCTTCTCATCCACATGCATTTTATTCTCAAATTACCCAGATGAACACAAGCAAAATTATTTCTAGCGACAAGCTGAACCAAGTTAAAATTATAGGAATTTACCTTAGGATAGAAGGTTCAAGTGGAGTGAACCCAAGAGCCGGGGACTCTTTATTCTGGTGGACATAGACAACATGCCTAGCCATTTCAAGATCAGTATCCATATCTGCTCGATCTAGGATCAGCCACAGAAGATCGAACCTTGATAGAAGAGCTGGAGGAAGATTGATATTTTCAGCCGGGGTCCTCCTTAGGTCGTATCTTCCCCTTTAACACAAAGGATGGAGCACAAATATATCACTAAGCTTCTAATTCAACAATGTATTTAGTAAATAGATGATTTTGCTTGGTGGCCTTAAGCACGGCTTGCTTAGACCAAAGAACTAAATAAACATGGTGCAAGGCATGGCACATAAAACTGTTTAAAAACATGCAGAAAAGAATAGCATTGCACGCAACAAGCATGATCTCCTGCCCCAGCGGGCAGAGTAAAAGCTTCCCACTGCTGATGTGCCAAAAGAACCTTAAGTAAGGTTCTCCAGTGGGCATGATAAAAATTTATCATTGATGATATGACAAGAGAACCTTAAAAGAACTATTGATGTGGCAAAATAACCTTAAGTCTGCCACAAAGAACCTTAAGTAATGTTCTCTTGCCACATTGGGAAGTTTTCATCCTATCTACTGAGGATAGGAGATCAATTTCATTGCATTCAAATTGGCGTACCAAGCTGGATTGGCAGCGGCAAGGACAGCCGTCCGTGCATTCAAAGATGTAGTGATCCCAGCCTTCGCGATGCTAACAGTCTGCTGCTCCATTACTTCATGTATTGCTGTACGATCTAATTCATCCATCTTGTCAAACTCATCAATGGCACATATACCCATATCTGCTAGTACCTGATAGAAGCAGCGAATATGATGTCAATGGAAAGAACAATGTCATGAGATAGTAAGTTAGATGCTTCAAGAGTGGTTAAGTTCTTAATTTCTCACCAATGCTCCGCCTTCTAAGACCATTTCATTTGTCACTGGATCCTTCTGAACAGCAGCAGTTAGACCAACTCCACTACTTCCTTTACCAGTGGTATACACACCTCTGGGTGCAACATTAATTATGTGCTTGAGAAGCTGACTTTTTGCTACCCCGGGATCACCCATCAAACAGATGTGGAGATCTCCTCTAATCTGCAATTTTATTAATGAGCTTCACTAGCTAAAAAACACGGGGAAGAAGATTCCAAAATGGAAAAAATAATAATAATAATTTAAAAAAAAATCACAATTTCATGGAAGGGAAAGAAGATACAAAAGTTCGCCTTGTTAGTTACCTTCATCCCATCCTTTAACTTTCTATGAGGAGCACCAACTAAGAGAAGAAGAAGGGCTTTTTTAATATCTTCATGCCCATAAATTTCAGGGGCTAATGACCTTGCCAGTTTATTGTAAATATTACCATCCTCGGCTAAGCGTGCAATTTGTTCTTCCTCGTCTCCTCTAAGTTCATACCTGCACTTGAAAACTACCATTAGGTTCACCGCCAAGCTCTTGGTTATAGTTCAGATACTTCCATAAAATGAGAAACTGAATTGTATATCCTTTTTGATGAGAAACACACATGTTCGAGGATATTTCTCCAAACGGACTAACAAGGAAAATCAGGAAAATATCAGATTCAGTATCTCAAATACTCTGCACAAACATAACATACGTATCAATGCCATGAAAAGGATTCCCTGGTCATTACTGCCTCGTATTCTTAATTTGTCTTTGTCCTTCCTTTCAGAAGGATTTCTCTCGAAAAGCTTGAACAAAACGTCATTTCGGAGTTATGAGGGTGGATGCGATTAAAACCATCCTATAATAGCCTTGGGTTGTCGCAGACTTGCAGGATAGCTTTTAGTGATCATGCCAGACACCATAGAAAGGAAAAAAAAATGCAGATCTGGAACTTCAAAATGGAAATTTATCTTTCTTTTGGTTGTTCACAGAAAGAGGTTAATTGTTGTTTCACACAATGCCATTCAGTCAATAAAGTTGAGCACCAATGCTGAAAAATGGTAAAATGGCTTACTCTTCATATTTTTTCTTGAAATGGGTGATAGACATGGCCTCCAAGTATGTATCAGCAATTAAGCCAGCTCGCATTGCTCTAAATCCGGTGTATGGAATTGGAAGAAATATGCCTGACAGTTCAACAACATCACCAGGAGCTACCTGCCATGTTGAGGAGAGGCACATATTTACAAGCTAAGTAATAAGTACAAGAAACCATCAAAAGTATCTGCAACAAAAATCATGCTCTGAGAGATAAAAAAAGTTGCAGAATATTCCTCTTTTAACTCTAAATCTATACAGTTGCTCAGAAAATAACAAATATCTTATTTTGGAATCGTGTATTTCAAAAAATTACAAATATGCCTTTCTTTCAATAATGTTTGAGCTGGCATTTTGAATAAATTAATCCTTGAAATTAATATTTACAGCATAAAGAGAATCTAGTCAAGCCCAAATATTAGAAACAAGGCTTTTTCAGCTATGCATGCAAATTATCAGGTAGTTCCTTTGGGAAGAAGTTAGGAATGTCAGATATCACAAACCTTCCTGGTGAGTTCACCCCTAAAATGAACCGTCATTGATCGAGGAATGTGACCTTTCGGAACATGTTCAGCTAGCTCTTGAATTTTGGCCTGAAATTAGTTTTAAATTAATGAAAAGGAACTAAGTTGTTGAATATATCATCACCTTAAATCAATATAAAGATTAACCTCCTGGAACTTCAAAAATTTTGATGCTCTGAGTTGGAGAATGAGGTTCCCTTTTGTTTGATTTGTACTGCAGCGTTTGGATGGGCACACAAATAGAGGCATAAATATCCGAGCAGTAACCTCCTGTTTATATTTATAAATTGTAATTATGATTAATTAAATGGAGTCAAGGATGCCAAGACTCAAGAATGACAGTTGAACAAAGCAATACCTGGTAGATTTCAAATCCGCACTCTTCACATGTGTATACAGCAACTTGCATTAATGGTTTGACATCTGAACATCGCGTCACAATGCCGGATATCCTGACAAGTTGACCAATATTCGAAGCTTTGACCTCCCTAATCGTGAAAGGTCTCCCTTTTGAAGATGCTCGTATATAGACCTCACTGGTTTCCACAAGAGAAATTGTTAATGGCCTTCCATTTTTCCTAATAATATAAGCAGTTAAGTTACATTTTTCTCCCTCTTTTCCTTTTGGGTTTCCACTTCTTGAATCCATTAGACATTTACTGCCGTTATAACCATTGGAACCTTATTTCTTGAATATTAGTAATAGTATTTAAATACAGTAATTGGGGGCTAAGCATCAGATAATCAATTGAAAAAGGAAATAAGCTGCCTTTCAAGAAAATCTTACAAAAATCGCCTAATTTCAGGAGGCATCTGCTGTCGGGGATCAGAACCGTCCGCATTCTCAGTTCCTTCCTCCGACCTCTGGGTCATCAGAATATCATGGTCATCGTCTGGGAGAACCTCTGTAGGCTCAGGCAGTAGCTCATCGACGGCATTTGCAAATATTCCAACATACCTTCGTGTATTTTCAGTGACCCGCCTCAAAAATTCTTCATCCGAGTCCTTATACTGTTGTTTTTTTCAAAGACAATCCAAATCAGGGCTTTAAAATTGACAAAATAAAATAGCAGTAAAGTGCAAAAATGTTTACATCAATTAAATCTTCAAGCTCGATCTGGATGGCCTTAGTTGAGCGATTTGCAACATCTTGCTGAAATCAGTAAATTGGGAATATAAATTACTTCAAAACCCTAAAAATCAAATAGTATTTTCTTCTTTTTCATTTTGTGCTATTTTCTGTCAAATATAAAGATGAGAAACTGGAAAAACTCACGAGAATTTTCATATATTTAGCTTCGCCATTCGGATCTGCAAAGTTCAGTAGAAAATCTTTTGCAGTATCTGCATCCAAAAAAACCAAATAACCGGTGAATAAAATGTAGATACTTGCAAATACTGTACACACAGATTATGTGAGTAGGAATTGCCTTTGTCTCGTTTGAAGTCAAGGTCGTTCATGGCGCCGCTTCGGTCTGCAGAGAGAGAGAGAGAGAGAGGGAGAGTTGGGAAATGGCGGCAAAATGTAGAGAGGGGAGGATTAAAGGAAGGATTTGGCGGGAAAGAGGAGAATATTGCATTGCGGCCCTTGTGAATATTAAAATCAGACTTTACTCCTTAATGTTGTGTATCGAGTGACAATTATCTCAAACTTTTTATTTTATAATACATTATGATCCCACATGTTCGAATTCTACTTGAAAAGTTCAACGACGAGCAACTTAGTATTTTGACTATTTTCTTGTTAACTATTTCGTGGACAATTTAATATTACAAAAAGGCTAATTCTTTTAATCATATTACACTTATAAATTACTTGACATCCTTAGATGAGTCCTATTTTCTGACGAGACATTAACTATTCAATTGATTGAACCTATTTTATTAAGTAATTGCATATTAGGTTTGGATTTGAGCCCATTTCATTAATCCCCACTTGATCCGTCTCATTTGTCTATACACGGAAGTGTCCATTCACAATCAAAAGTATGTTCTCTAATCCCAGTCAAATTCTCTTTCTCGTCCCTTACACTCGTTTTTATTTCGTTCGATCGTTGACTTGACGTCAAAGAGCAAACAGTCGTCAGATCTTTTTCTGGACTAGTGGCCTTTGAATCTAATGGGGGTGTTTCAGTGTATAAGTGATATCGTGAAAGGGAAGTGACGGAGATTTTGTTGTCTCATTTTTTGAGATCAAAAGATTGGCTCCATCCGTGAAAAACGATACTTTAATCATGTTTCCACCGCATCCAAAAGGCCACTGGAAAAGGGTAGTTTTCTTGGCAGTTTAAAGGAGTTAGCCACTACAAGAAGAGAATCAAGGAAACCTACAATGAGAAATAGATGTTTTCGACCATGAAATGGCTACAAAAGATAGATCTTGAATAGAAAAAGTCATCTCAACACAGGAAGGGAACTCTTTAGCCACCCATGAAAAATACAAAAAATTGTTACAGGATTCTACATATTTGATGCCACAAAATTCAATTTGGGAGGGGATAACCTTTGATTTCATAGCTGGTTTTGAAAAATGTAACAATTTATCCCAACATTCTCAAGCCAACACAAGGACCCAATGCGCCATGGTCAACGGTTCTGTTGAAGCGTTAGCCAGGTTCCGGCCTTCGGTCGCGATCGTCAAGGTCGCTTATCCTATTGCGAGGGTCGTCGAGGGCACCATAGCTTCGAAAAGCAGCAACCCAGCTACCAATGCCAACAACCTACCAGCCATAGTTGACCTACTGCTTCCAACCGCAAGCCGGTTATCTTCATATTTCTCCTCCGCCTCCAGCTACGGACTTTCCCAAAAGCGGCAAACTATCGCAGGCTGAGACTATGCTGAGATATTTGCAGACTTGTTGATATATTTTGAATCATGTTCGAAACTCAAATATATTCAAACTATGGCTCATGCACTACTTCTCACTAAAATGCTTAGCCCACATTCTTCTTGCAAAAAGGCCGTTGACGTATCCACCGGCACTTTGCGACACCACAGTAATCGCCGTCCTTGGTTTTACTTTGATATGGTTTCTGCCCAAATTAATTTGGACAACTTAAAAAAATATCCTTAAAATTAGGTATCTTTTGAAAAATCATATGAAACATATTTTGGAAGTAAAAAATACTGTGTAAAATTAATTGTCACTTTTTTTTAACACAATAAAACAAAAGTGATACTGAAAAGTGACTCGGTGTCACTCTTTAAAGTTAAGTATCATTCTTTTATTAAAAAATAACATACAATGTCAATTTTATTAAAAAATGATGTTTGTCGATTGTCAATCAAAAAAGTGATAGAAATTTTAAAAAGTTAACAAAACAGTAACAAACATTAAAAAAGTGATAAAATTTTAATAAAAAGTGACACGAATTCAAAAAAAGTAACGAATATTAACAAAAGTGACAAGTTGACAATTTTCATGTTAGTGTAACACAATTGAGTTATTATTTACCCGATCGAGACATGACAGTATACATTGTGCAATATGATTATTTTGCACAACACACACACACACATACTCGCATGAATCCCAAAATTGGCGGAAAATTCCGAAATTCTTGCAAAGATTATCGATGAATTATTGCACGAAAGTTTTGGAATTATTTTCCAATTACGTATATACTCCTCTTTATTTTCAGAAGCTGCATGTGTTGTATTCCAATTCGGAGTCTAATCGTCTTCAATTTTTCAATCAATTCCAACCTCATTGTCCAATTAGGAGTCCCAAACAATAAGAAGACGAGTCTGAGTATTTTGGTTTTCTAGCTAATTGTCGAGCACGAATGAATTCACCATTGCCTTCTACTTCTTTTGGCAATTGTCTAGCGTTTGTCAATGCAAAAACAACACACAATTGATGCAGCTCTCAGGACGGTGGTGGAGGCGTCGTCCTTGCATCACGGTGCTGTCGACCAAGCTCCACCATCCTATTACGTCAGTGAAAATGGAAAAAAGTTGAAGAAACACCAACTGGTTCTCTCTCTTTAGTTTTGGGACTTTTAGACGCATTAATTAGGTTTTAAATTGTTTAATTAGTGTAAAAACGTATTATTCAATTTTTTTTGGGTCGTATTGGGCCTAATTTTCCCAATTAATTTTGGGGTAACTTACAAAAATATCCTTAAAATTAAAGGTCTTTTGAAAAATAATATGAAACATAGTTTGGAAGTTAAAAATATTGTGTAAAATTAATTGTCACTTTTTTTAATAAAGAAAGTGACACGGTATAAAAAAGTGACTCTGTCACTTTTTAAAGTTAAGTGTTACTTTTTATTAAAAAATGATATACAATGTCACTTTTATTAAAAATTGATGTTTGTCACTAAAAAAAGTGATAGAAATCAAGGCAACTTAAAAAAAAAGTGAAAACATTAAAAAAAGTGACATTTTCAAAAAAGTGGCGAATTCAAAAAAATGGAGCAAATTAAAAAAAGTTATACAAATTTAAAAAGGGTCAAATAATAAAAAAAGTGACAAACATTCAAAAAATTAAAAAAAAAGTGATAAACTCAAAAAAGTGACGAAATTTTTTTAAAAAAAGCGATANAAAAAAAGTGACATTTTCAAAAAAGTGGCGAATTCAAAAAAATGGCACAAATTAAAAAAAGTTATACAAATTTAAAAAGGGTCAAATAATAAAAAAAGTGACAAACATTCAAAAAATTAAAAAAAAAGTGATAAACTCAAAAAAGTGACGAAATTTTTTTAAAAAAAGCGATATAAATTTTTTTTAAAAAAGTGACAAATATTTAAAAGTGACAAAACTAAAAAAAAAAAAAGACAAAAATAGCCTTAGTTAACACGCAAACATTTTTACAATTTAGTATAGTTTACACGCAAACATTTTTACATTTGCTACCATTATCATTTAGCAAGATACCATTATCAATGTGTTGCTTAACAACCTCTTTCACTAGTAACAAGGCATATCAGTAATGAAAGTCCAAGAGCTTTAATCACTTGCAACATCAAGTTCAAATAATAAAAGGTAAAGGGGCGAAATCAAATCCGTTGTTGGAACTTCAATTGATGCAATTTGATGATTACCCATGGCCTTTCCATTGTCAATTAAATTTTGGTTGATCGAAGTGAAGAGTTGGAGCAGGATAGATTCATCAAATTAGTTAGTTCCAATTTTTTCGCACAAGTTCATCGTATAGCCAAAAATTGATCCGGTCTCAGGTGCAACTGGTCTTGACCCATGGTTGGGCAATGTACGCCATATGAAGGCTCACCTAGTCTAGGTGGTCAGCGACTGGAATTCTTTCGAACGACGTTGGAATTGCAATTTTTCACAGACTGTGTCGCGCTTGTCGCGACAGGGAGAACTTCTAGATTCAATTCAGGTTTTTTGCTAGTATTTTGGTGCAAATTGGTGGCATTTGTGAGGTCGTCCAGGGATGGGGATGGGGAGTTGGCCAGTGGTGAGTTCTGACCAGTTTGGTCGTCGGACGTGGAGATTCCGACGTTTCCACTTATACCAATGTTCGGTACTCAATGAAGATTGGATTTTAGATTTAGGACGTATTAATTACTGGTTGAATTGTTTAATTAGTTTTAAAAGGATATTATTTCATTTAGTTAGTTTAAGAGGGACATTGGGCCTAATTTTCCCTTAATTTTGGAGCTTTGATGGGTACAAGATTGATGGTGGCGTGCAAGATGGGTAGTCCATTTTAGCAACTTTTGTAGACTTTTTGCTGGGACAGATAACGGGCTTGTACTACTAAATGAATGGATTCTTTTTCTGCAATTGTCTTCCAAGTAACCATTTTTGGAGATCATTTTACTTGGGTTAACTATTGGGTATTCTCCACGGACTATGGGCTTGAAAGGTTAATGAATCGGGGATATGGGCTGCCCTCTCGTTATGAAGAAATAGGTTGTAATAATTTATTTATTTGGGCTTCATAACTTGTCTAAGCTTGTAAGCTTAATTGG
>CAIGRB010088467.1:8371-25201 GCA_903798255.1 Fraxinus quadrangulata | reverse complement strand
TTAAATCATCTGTGGTCGTAAGTAATAACGAGATACGAATATCGTTATTATGGATAGATCAGCATGTGTGACATTTCTTACTTGTGAAATAAGTAGTTGATCTCACAAGGTAAAGTGTGGTGACAATTAAATGAACATGTGGGTGTTTTATTATAGAACAAAACATTAGAGACTCGCTAGAGAGATTCCACATTGATAACTATCTCAGTGTTAATGGTTAATCTCTAATGTTCGGTAGTAGAATTGGTCATTTGACTTGAGTTTATCATAGTGCCTCATATGAGGATAGTCATACTTTGATGATATTGGATGTTGCTCTGTCAATGGTCGCTAATACAGCATAATTCGAGTATGTCGATTCATTTGAAGGTTGTGAATGATCAATAGAGATTCGTCACTCTTACATAGTAAGAGATTATAATCTACATTTCATTCAATTAAGTTAATAACGAAATCTTTGGTCAGTGTGTACTAATAAGGCGAAAATGAGTTTTCGACTTACATTGACTTAATATTGGGATGAAAGATGTGATCGATAATTAAAATTGGCACACATCCATATCTCGTAATTGATCGGATCATATTAACGAATAGATTATAGTTTCATGGTAAACGAACTTTGGTTTTGTCACGTAACATTTTCCGTTACATGTATTGCCTTGACGCATTGTTAGATGTCAAGTTGGGATGACGGATGTGAATTGATGATAAATTAGAAAGGAGTATTTTAATTTATCGATTTTGATTAGATCAAAATAATATTTCACGTCGTTGGGCATCATGATCGGGAACCTAATAGGTCACACACAAAAGGAGAACTAAAGTAATGAGATTCACCAATTAATTAATTAACAAGTATTGTACAATTAATTATCGAGTTGCTTGTTAATATCTCCGAAATAATTAATTAGATTAATTAATTCGTGGATTAAATTTAATTAATTGAATTAATTAAACATTGGTCCAAGTTAAGTTTAAGAGACGAGCGAAGCTCACTTAAACTTATATTAATAAACTATTAGGATCTCAGAAAAATAGAATAGAACACAATTCATATTCTTGTTTGCACAAGAAAAGAGAAACCATAGTTCTGTCATTCTTGTTCCTTGTGTAAATTTTCATTGGAGGCTGGATAATTGGACAACTGTGGATTGCAGATCGTGATTGTTTGTGTTCCAAGATTAGTAAAAGAGTTTGTAGAATCTCCAAAAGGTATAGTTCTTTATTACAATTTCTTTCTAAACACAAAGAAGATTCTTGGTGGGAATTAAAATTTATTTTATTTTTCGTTATGCGTGTTAAGTAAATTCTCAATAGTGGTATTAGAGCTTACTTTGTATTTGTTAGAAATTGTTTTACATCTTGTAGCATTCAAAAGTTGATTGTTCATATTGTTCTTAAATCTAGCAATATAGAAAATTATTTTTATCTTCAAAAATGTGTTCTTGAAAAGAAAATAAATTTTGGATCGAAAAAAAAGGGGCATCAGCGAGCCACTACCGCTACGGTGGCGGTGGTGGCGAGTCGCACACCAAGGTAGCACAACAGCGCGCTGTCATGCTCGTTGCAGTGCGCTGTTGCACGATTAGCAGCGACAGCAAGCACTACTGCGCTTTGGAGTGGCGCCTGTCACTGTTACTATATTTGTAGCGACAGCGTCGCCGCTGCTGTTAGCAGCAGCGCTTCGGGTAGCAGTGGAGGTGGGATGCCGTCGCTTAACAGCGGGATTCACGCAGCAGAAGACAGACACGCATCTAAAAGAAAAAAAATTAGGGTTTTCCTTTCGAGTGAGGCGTATTGGAGGCGGGGGCTTCAATTGTAATTTGTGAAATTACGGGCCCCTTTCTACAAACTTATCTCTGGGGTCAATTTACAATTTATTTAAGGAAGGGCGTTCCGCAATTTATGAAATTGGAAAGCTCTGTTTATAATTTTAAGCCAGTAGTCAATTTTCAAAAAGAGTTTTGAATTTAAATCTAAAATTTGATTTTCAAATGGGTTTTAACCAAAATTTGAATTTTGACAAGAAATTTCAACTTTGACCCGTTTAAAATTATATTTAAAATTGACAAATTTTATATTTTCGTTAAAATTGAATTTTAACTTAAATATTATCCTTTGACCCTAATTGAATTTTATTTTATTTAAAAGTTTTATCATAAATTAAAATTTTAATTCAATTACAATTGGAGTTGGACTTTAATTTAGTATTTAATTAAAATTTGATTTGAATTAAATTATTCACCCTAATATATTCTCGAAATTAGAGTTAGACTCTAATTTGATATTTAATTATAATTTGATTTTAATTTAATTGTCTCATCATAAAAAATTTCTTGGAATTAGAATTGCACTCTAATTTGATATTTAATTAAAATTTAATTTTAATTTAATAAGTTCGCCCTAATATCTTGGAATTAGAGTTGGATTCTAATTTAGTATTTAATTAAAATTTATTTTAATTAAATAAATTTGCCATATGATTGTAGAATTAGAGTTGGACTCTAAATCAATATTTAATTAAATTTTAAACACGCCAATTAACTTAAGAGATAACATCGGCACCAAACATTTCATTAAATAGTAGAATTTGCCAAAACATTTCATTTATGTTACTCACCGTACCAAACCTTTCAAAATGTCACGGCTAAAGTCCAAATATATGGTTTTTGTTATTTTGACCGTTAGTTGACCAAATAATTGATTTTGACAATAATTTTGACTGGTTTTAAAAATGTTAAAATGGTAATTTTACATTTTTATAATAAAATAACCAAAATCAAATAATTAAAATTAAAAACGCATTTCCATATTCTTCTACATCCATCCCACCCCACCCCACCCCAACCCAAATCTACAAATATGGGAAATCAAAATCCAGAATTAGACCAAATCTACAAATCTCCGTTGAAAACCCACATATTTGAAAATAAGAAGATCTCGATCTGAAAACACGACTTTCTAACAAAATTTCTCTGAAGTTTGCTTTTTGTTCATGAGAAAACCTAATCAATAAAACAAATCTTAAAACTTGAAAGACAGATTATTTGCAGAAAGGGATCAAAGAAATGGGGCGATAGGGTGAAAAGGAAAGAAAATTTTGTTGGAATCAAATTAAAAAATAAATCAAAAACTAACAGAAAATCTTGATATTAGCATGTGCAAAGTGTGTGCTAGGTGAGAAGAAATCCTCACTTTTTTATGCGGTGTTTATTTCTTCACCTGCTCCTTTATATAATGGATCCAACCCACTATTTTTTCTATCTAACCCACCTTGTAAACACGCTTTTTCACTTTCTCTAAACACGTCTTTTTTGCAAATTTCCATTGAAAACCCACAAATTTGCAGATTTGGTCTAATACTAGGTTTTGATTTTCCTGGATTTGGGGTGGGGATGGCGGTGTATGGGATGGATGGATGTACTAGGTTATGATGCCTTCCCTGCTCGCAAAACCATTCTTGACGCATCCATCAATATTAATCCTGACATATTCGACTGATGGAGTGCGCCACCAAACTAGAACGGTGGCAGATGAGGAAGGGGGTCTAAAGCAATACCAAAGATGGGTGCAAGTGTTAAATTTTCTCGCCAATACACAGCTCGAAACAATCTTCCCTTATGAAGAAAATGGATCATACGATAAACCCTCAAAATGATATGATTGGCTTCCATGCGGATCCCCCTATACTTTGCATCATTCCTCTCGGTTTAAAGAAACCAAAATATAAGTAGAGGAATAATAATACGAATGTGTCCACAATGAACATACTATCCAGAATACTGCTGTCTCTAAAACCTCTATCTGACTCCCTCTCCTGAACTCATAGGAATTTGAAAAATATCCCCAAAATGTTGTCATACCTAATCGGAAATGCTATTGCCAATGAAGTTGTGACCGATAGTCTCAGTCTCGGAACAGCACTTGAATGAAAAGCCAACTAACATCCAATCCTCCTAAATAACCAGATCTACTGGAATGAGGTCCTACCATAGTCTCCAGCGGAAGAATGAGACAGTAACTGGCAAAATGGAGCTTCATAGTAATCGATACGAATCCTGACATTGACGTCCCATACGTATGAGCTGCCATACGAACTTGGTAGCAAAGCTACCATCCATTGTATCCCGCCAAACAATGCGATCTGAGAATTTGCAAATAAAGGTATAGTCCATATCTGTAATAATTTATATGGCTGTAGGGATACAATTGTCATTAACTAATAAACTTATCATTTACAACACTCCCACTTGAATGACACATTACAAAATATTTGCTAATTAAAACCTTATTTGATAAAAACCCAATGAGACAAAAATCAAACGAATGATAAAGAGTACAGTTATTTTGAAATATTAAAGATAAATATTGCTGGGAAAAATCTAGTGGGATAAAACCTAAGTGGAGAAAAAAAAAAGTACAGCTACTCCTTCTAACGTTGATCACTGAAAATCTTTGGGTTGATGCAATCCAATCTTATAAACCAATTTCTTGAATGTAGATGTTGGCAATACTATTGTAAATAAATCAATCACATTGTCACTTGATCGAATTTGCTGAACATCGATGTCTTCATTCTTCTAAAACTCATGTGTATAAAAGAATTTTGTAGAAATATGTTTCGTCATGTCACTTTTGATATAACCTCCTTTGAGTTATGCAATAAAAACAGCATTATCTTTATACAAAATTGTTGGACTATCTTTTGTTGAAATTAATCTGCATGATACTTGAATATGATGAGTCATGTTCCTCAACCATAGAAATTCTCGGCCTACTTCATGAATTACAATAATTTCAAAATGATTTGAGAGTGTTGCTGTCAATGATAACTTCACAGATCTCCATGACATAGCCGTTCATCCACGTGTAAAGATGTATCCTACTTATGATTTAGTTTTATGTGGGTCAGAGAGATAGCATGCATCCGCATATCCCACTAAAGCAGATCCCGAATTTTGAAAATAAAAAAATCACAAATTAATAGTACCCTTTAGGTAACAAAAATTATATTTAACACCATTCCAATGTCTTTGTGTTGGTGTAGAGTTATATCTTGCAAAGAGAAATACAGAAAAAGTTATGTCGAGTCAAAAAATATGTTTAACACCATTTTCAATGTCTTTGTGTTGGTGTAGAACTATATCTAGCAAGGAGATTTACAGAAAAAGTTATGTCGGGTCGAGTAAAGTTTGCAAGATAAGTTAATGTTCTAATCGCACTAAAATATGGTACTTCATGAGCAGGAATATTTTCTCCATCTTCAAGTGGACAAAAATGATCTTTTTTCACATCAGGCGATCGAACAGCCATAAGTGATGCCAATAGATGAGCATTATCCATATAAAAGCATTTTAAAATTTTTTCTGTATATGTAGATTGATGAACAAATAATTCTTCTGGAAAATGTTCAATCTGCAACCCGAGATAGAATTTTATTTTTCTCAAATCTTTCATCTCAAATTCATTTTTCAAATAATTTGTAGTTTTGTTGAGCTCTTTAGAAATTCCAATTAAATCTAAATCATCAACATAAACTACTACAATTGCAAATCCAATATTTGTTTTCTTTATGAAAACACATGGTCAGTCATCATCATTTTCATAACTTTCCTTCAACAAATATTCGTTAAGGTGATTATACTACACGCATTCGAATTGTTTAAATCCATATAATGATCTTTGCAATTTAATTGAGAGCATGGTTCTCGAGTATTTATCATTTGTTCCTCGCACTTTATATATCGAGTCTTTGTGAACCATACAAATAGGTAATCACTACATCCATAAGGCCCATATCGAGTCTTTGTGACAGTCAAACTAATAAAGAATTTAAAAGTGATGATATCCATTGCGGGAGAATATATTTCCTCATAAACAATTCATGGTCTTTGTGAGAAACCTTGAGCTACGAGTCAGGCTCTATATCTTGTAATTTCATTATTTTCATTTCTCTTTCGTACAAAAACTCATTTGTATCCAACAGGAATTACATTTTCAGGTATTTGAACTACAGTTCCAAACACTTTTCGTTTCTCTAACAAATTCAATTCCGTCTATATGGCTTCTTTCCACTTTGGCCAATCATTTCTATATTGACAATCTTTCATAGACTGTAGTTTAGAATCCTCCTTTGCATAATATCGAGAGCCACGTTAAGGGCAAAACTATTGTCTTTAACAACATAATTGTGTTACCATAATTTATGAGATAACATATAATTTATTGAAATCTCATTATTTTCAGACACTTGTGGTTCTTCAAGAACCACATTTTTAATATTTTATTGATCAATCTTTTCTAATGTTACTTCTTCTGAAATTTTTGCTTGATTTTTTTCTTGTACTTTTCTTTTTTAAGGTGCCTAGTCTTTCGAACCAATTGGTCGACCACGCGTCTGGCATATTTGAGATTCATTTGCTGCAACAAATTATCTTACGTGGACATCAATTTTTGCTGAAATATTTTCTACTGGTATATATGACTTTGTCACTTTTCTTGTGTCAACAAATACATTTGGTAATTGATTTGCAACTCTTTGCAAATGAATGATTTTTTTCAATCTTTTGATCACATTTATTGCTGCAGGGATCAAAGTGAAATAAAGATGCTTCATTCCAATAAATGTTACATTGTTTATCAGGATATAGTTTTTCCCCTCCCACAATTAGGAATGGCATTTTATCAAACTGACAATTTGCAAAACGTATAGTAAATAACCCGTTAAAGTTTCAAGATACCTAATAATAAATGGTGAATCAAAGAATCAAAACTCACATAAATCCCTATTCTTCGTTGGAAACCCATTTTAGTATGTGGTGAGGATGAAATAGGGACTCGAACAGTACAACCAAAAATATGTAGGTGGGAAATATTAGGTTCATGACCAAATGTAAGTTGCAAAGGTGAATATTTATAATATGCAGTTGGTCTGATACGAACCAATGACGCAGCATGTAATATGGCATGACCACAAATAGAAGCTAAGAGTTTTATTTTTATAAGTAATACTATAGTAAAAAGTTGTAGACGTTTAATAAATGACTCTCTCATAAGTAAGTTTTTACACACTTATTTTATTGTCAAAATATGGAAAATTATTTGTTAATATGTTGGAATATGGCTTAATTTTATGCAATTTATGTTTTGCAGGACAACTTGATGAATGTAGCCGAATTGGGAAGAAATAATGAAAATTGACCAAAACGAAAGAAAATGAAAGTTTAGGGACTAAATCGCAAATATTCAAAAGTTGGTACGGAAGGATAAATGGTGATTTGAAAGAGTTGGAAGCTAATTGGTTGAAAACAAAATAGGATTTGGATGAAGAATTGGATAAAAGAATGCAAAAATAACGAAAAATGGCAAAATTCAAAGTTTGAGGACCAAATTGTAAATACTCAATAGTTGATTCAGACCACAAGAAGATACTTTGAATATTGTTATGAGATAATTAGATGTAATTAGAACTCAAAAAGGAATGGAATATGATCAAAATATTATCAAAATCAATTTCAAATTCGCACAATATATATTCTAGATTTTTAGCCGAAAATTGAGACCCACTTTTGGTATGGTAAACATCCAAAGTTGTAGCCCATTGAGTTATCTTTTCAACTCACATGGAATAGCCTAAATCAGATATCGGGAAAGAAATTTATGACCAAAATACTGACTGCTGTACATAAACAAAAAATCCCCACGCGAAGGTAACTTTCCTTATTCGATTGGAACTCTTTTGGATATCAATTTGGACGTGATTTTCATCCAATTTTTGACTCCTACAAATACTTAACAGCAATATGCATATTGGGAACGCCTCCATACACTTTCTCTCATCTTTTGGTTCAAGAACTCTATGAAGAACTAAACAATTTGGTGAAGCAAGGAAGAAACTCATTGGATTTGGTGATTTCATGTCTTTTATTTATGTAATTTGTTATTTTTCTTGTTAAACAATTCTAGATTTAGATTTTCGCTTCATAAATTTATTTTGAAAATGGTTTAACTCTTATTAGATTTTTCATAGACATTAGTCATTTTTTTCTATCGAACGATCGAAATACTTGTTGAATTTCAATTTTATTTATTTTATTGGTGTGATTATTTACTACTTTATGTTTGATGTATATGGTCGATTTATAATTTGATTTCAATAAATAATTGTGGGAAACTGTTAGAGAAAATCTAAAGTTTGGGATTACATTTGAATTAAATTGGTTTTTAATGATAAATCTTTATATTAGAGTGTTGGGATGAAAGCCTCTAATTGAGTTATAAAAAATGAATAATTGAGTTGAATGATCCGATCCAATTGAGGAAATTCCGATGCTTCACTATTTTAAATCATTGATTTTAATTCCATTACCTGGTCCATTGATATTTAAATTTTATTTCGAAAAACAAATCATTTTCAAACAATTCACGAAAACCCTACTTTGTTGAAACCTTGAGTATTTTTCCATCTGCCTATGGAATAGACACCCCAAATATGTGCTACAATTACCGCGTTATTCTTTGGGCGTAATCATTTCCTTAAACCATTTTGTGTATGGACATATGCAATCGAATGTTCAATAAATCCCAATTGACATGCAATAATTATCAAATACTTGTAATCTAAATTCACCAGCATTGTCAAGATGAATAATCTTGATTGAGTAAGCGGAAAATTTTGCTTGTAATTTTATGATTTGAGCAAGTAGTTTAGCAAAAGCTACATTCCTAGTTGAAAGTAGACAAATATGTGATCTAGTAGAAGAATCAATTAATACCATTAAATAACAAAATGATTCATATGGTGGGTATATCGACCGACATATATCTCTAGAACCCTTTCCAAGAAAGTTGGAGATTCAATATTGACATTTGTAGTCAAATGTCTAATGACTAACTTGCCTTGTGAATAATCAACACATGGATAATCCATTAGGTAAAAGAATCTTCAGGTTCTTTAAAAAATATCCATGTGAGTCGTTTATTATTCAATACGTCGTTATAGCTCTTGGATGTCCAAGTTGATCATGCCAAAATATAATTTTTTTTATCAACGAACTCTTGGTTCGTGATAATATTTGATTCAACTATTTTTATAAATATATAATACATGCCAAATGGGAGTGCATGAAGGTTTTTGTTTAATCTGCTTCCGACAAGATACAAAAGAATAACGCAAAGATATTCAACATTATTTTCTTGTATCATCTCAATGTGATATTCATTGCAGTGGATATCTTTAAAACTAATCAATTTTTTTCTAAATGTGCTAGAATAAAGTGCATCTTCAATATATAATTTTGTATTATTTGGTAAAATAATACAAGTTCTTCCGGAACCTTCAACAATATTTGATGCATCTAATATAATATTAACATTATTTTCTGTTAATATTAAGTCCAAAAAATATTTTTCGTCCTGAAAAATAGTGTGTGTATTGTACTATCAATCAAGCAAATATCTTGACAATCCATCGTAAATCTATAACAAAACAAATATATTTTAAAATTTTTGAATCTAAATTTAAAGGAGTAATCATAATTCAATATTATGAAATTAACGATACATAATAATGTTTCAATTTTTTTGCAAAAAATAAGAACATATTTTATATTGAATTTCTAAAACGAAAGGAAATACTAGAAAATAAACTAATCTATATCTTTCATCACACCACCCCAATCAAATGGTCAATATTCACATTTGGATCAAGAAAAAACTTAAAAACATCCAAATGAGACATCGATTAGACCATCATAATCAAAAAAAAAAATTTCCACTTTTTCCTTTCCCTTGTTTGATTTTTGTTAGAGATCCACAAGATATTTTGCCATACGACATGTACGTGCTCATACCCTTTCATTCTACATCTAAAACAGGTTTCTTCATGCTCATTTTTGGATGTGCTACTTTCGTTTGTTTTGTGCATTTTGAAATTATTGTTTTGCTATTGATAGTTTTGTTGATTATTTCATTCATGATTTCTTCCACGTGTCGTACACGTCCATGTCCACGTCTGGTCCTTGTTTTGATATTGTATTTACTTCAGACAATGCAATACCATTTCTTCAGGCAATGGTACAGAATCGTTGGAAGTAACCCATGATTTTCCATCTGCAATTCATTATTTTGCTCAACCATGAGCAAGAAATATATGAATTATGAGTACCTTTTGAAACCACGCTCATGATATTACTGCTGCATGAACACATTCAAGGCATGAAAGGTGAAAAAAAATTCTCTAACATATCTTCATCAGCGATTTTTTTTCTCCACACAAGGTCAATTTTGAACATATTCCGAATAATTCAAAATTGTACTCACTAATAGTTTTAAAGTCTTGCAAATGAATGTGCATCCACTCGTAGCAGGCTATGGGGAGGACTATAGTCCTCTGATGATTAAATCTTTCGGTTAAATTTTTCAAAGAACCTGCAGATCTTTCTCAGCGAGATATTTAATTTTCAATCCATCATGAAGATGATGATAAAGGAAGATGAGTGCTTTTGCACGAACTTGAAGGGATTCTTTGTTTCCTTCTTTTATTGTCTTTCCTTAACCTTTTGAGACAAGATGGATATCAGCATCGAGTACCTATAACAAATAGTTTTTGCCAGATATGTCAAGTGCAGTAAACTCAAGTTTTGTGATATTTGTCGTTTGAGTAACTACACAATAAAGTAAAAGGAAATACAAGTAGTTTCGAAGAATATGATTAATAATCAAAGTAGTCAATATCAACATGACATAAGCTACATATTTTCCTTCATAGATAAACACTAATTTAAAGTAACATGTTCTTCAAAACGTGTGCTAATTCGGGAGTACGTTGTATTATACAATTGCTTATTCAAGAGCAATATGTCAATATTCTTCTAGAATATTGACATATTGCTCTTGAATAAGCAATTGTATAATACAACGTACTCCCGAATTAGCATTTCTAGAATATAGAAAATTATAATTTATGCTTTTCAGAAACAAGTAATATTCTTCAAAAATATTAAATATAATGTTGTGCTACTTCAGGAGCAACAATAAATTGTTTATAATAGACAGATCTATGATTACTATTCTTCTAGAATATTAAATATAATGTTGTGATACTTCAGGAACAACAACATGATAAATTATCAATTTAAAATTTATAAAGAACATTTGATCAGGCTTAAGATATAAAGAATATTCAATAATAGCGGCAAACATTAAAATTGGCACCATAGTCGCCTCCTGTAAGACTAAATAAGAAATAATGGACACATAAGATATTATACCGTTCAAAAAATATATTATACCATTCCAATCTTTCTGGGCACGTAAAAAAATATATTATATCATTTCAATTATTATACTATCGACGTCAACATTTGAATCTTGGGAAACATAATATAAACAGAGAAAGAATTGAAAAAGATGTGCACAGACATGAATTGAAAAGGCAAGCAATATATATTATTTCCACAATTTAATGTTTAATATGATTGAGACGTGCAGAATATGTTTGAAACCATAAAGAAGATTAATGTGAGTTGATGCATATGTATATATATAAAAAATTCACATGTTACCAAACTGATTTTTGGTACACGTGATAGATAATTTAGATTCTTTATAATTTTATAAAATGATTTTGCTAGGGGGACAAAATGATCAAACTAAACCAGATCCAAACTGGTGGTGGGAGTTTACATCACCGAGCTCGAGCTCATTACCCGAACTCAACTAGCCATAATTACACAGGCTGAGAGGTCGGGCTGGGGATAAGGTCGGGTGTACAATCGAGGTCGGGAACGGAGTTATCATCCTACATCATGTTTGGAATACTAATCCTATTTTAACTAACACTGCTATCAGATACACAATCTTACTCTATTACAAATTCGACTCTAACTCAAATTGTGTACTTCTAACATAACACAAAAACCTAGAATAACAAGATAAGGATTACATAAAATTGAATCATTTTATGACTCAACATCCAACATCTATAATTACATAACCTAGCCTCATTAGTTAGGTACGTATTTCATTAATATTCCAGCATACAATCTCTTACATAATTCCACTCTCTGACTTAAGCATCCGAAAGGCAACAAGAACACACCTCAACGTCTTTGTTTCAGGTATTGAAAACCAGATCGTGCAGAGTTCGATTAGCCGGTTCGAGTTCATTCGGGTGCAAGTTTTTGGTAGCAACATTGGTGTCATCTGTGGGAAATGCTACCAAAAGCCGTGGTTAACACCCATTCAAGACATCTTCCAACAAGCTCATCCACTCCCAATCAACCTCTTACCGTAGACCATCCGGGTCCCCAGGAGATATCTTCAGGAGAATGACTACACCCATTGGCAGCAATCGCTCCTGGTGCATTCGAGGAACTCCGCTAACAAATGGCCACGCTGACTCAGCTACTACAACAGAGAAGTACACCCCCAGCACCGTCCCCACAAAGTGGTCTTATGGTATACGAGCGAGCTCCCGGCCCCAGTCATGGTGAGATCGGAACCTCAGATGTACGGCATGTGCCCATAGTTTTGAGATCAAATACTATGGACTCAGCTAACCTGGCAAGGATCATTTAGGAGGGAATCACTGTTGGAATGCTTCAGAAGTCTCAAGCAACAATAGGGTTCACCCCAACATGCCTTTCACCCCGGAAGTCTTATCATACCCCCTATCATCTCGGGTGAAGGAGTACGGTGGGACAACCGACCCCATCAATCATCTCAACATATACATGAATATCATGAACTTACAGGTCACACTCGACGCCGTAATGTGTAAGGCCTTTCCTCAGACACTCACAAACGTAACTAGGGATTGGTTCTCTACATTGGAGCCCAACTTCATATCCTCCTTTTCAGACTTGGACAAGTTCTTCACCTTTTTTACGAGTAGTAAGCTCATCAGGAAGACAGCGACGTTGCTCATGCAGATGACAAGAACCCAACGAGATACTTCACGATTTCATTACAAGGTTTAATAGGGAAAGATTAATGATCCATCATCTACATATCACAGCTGCAGTCTCTGCTCTAATATATGTTGTAAGATGTGAGGCGTTTAAGATGTCTCTGTCGAAGACCCCTTCCAAGTCAATAATGGACTTACTTACTCGGGCTGAGAAATACATTAACATAGAGTAGACCATGTTTCCAAGAAGAGATGCCCCGCCATCAAAGAAACCTAAAGAGGCCACATGAGTCTAACCAATGTCCAGATCCTTTCCGAAGCAAGCCAAGGGAAGACCCCTCTCCAATACATTTCACTCGCTTGAACACAACTAGGTCTAACATTTTGATAGAGACCAAAGACCTCAAAGAGTTGAAATGGCCTCCTAGACTACAAACTCCTCCCGAAGGTCGTGACAAAAGTAAGTACTGAAGGATGCTTCGCCCTGAAGAGGAAAATCGAGGCTCTCATCAAGAAGGGTTTGCTAGGTGCTTACGTTAGTAATGACATGCATCAGCGGAATAGCCAGAATAAGAGAAAGGTTCCTGAAGATAAGGGAAAGGCTCCTGAAGATAGAAGACATCACCTTCAGATCAAAGGATTAAAGGGTGTGTCTTTTCCTTATGACGGTTCCTTGGTTATATCAACGATCATTACTAATTTTAAGGTAAGGAGAATTCAGGTGGATAATGGAAGCGCAGCTAACGTACTGTCATATGAGGCTTTCGTTCATATGGGTATTTCAACTGAATAGCTTAAGCAGGTCAAAACCCCCTTCAGGGTTTTGGAGGTGGTGTCGTTATTCCAGAAGGCGTTGTTGGATTACCTCTCACATTGGGATCTGAGGGGAAACAGGTCACACAGATCACAACCTTTCAAGTAGTTCGTGCTCATATGGCTTACAACGCCATACTTGGGAGACCTTTGTTGAGCAGGATCAAGGCGATTGTCTTAACATTTCACTAGCAGTAAAATTTCCTACTAGTAATGGGGTCGGGGTAGTTCGAGGAAGTCAAACTATCGTGAGACAGTACTATGTTAGCAGTGTCTCGGAGATCAAGGTGTACATTATGCAAATTTTCGAGGTCGAGGCTTGCCCCGGTAGAAGAGATGGATGAGGTCGAGCTTGAGCCTGTTACAAAAGTTACCATTGGTCGAGATCTTGATGCTATGACTAAGACCCAACTTATCAATTGTATGTCCCCATAACAGTGACGTTTTCGCTTGGAATGTCGATGATATGCTCGAAATTGACCATGAAGTTGTAGTGCACAGACTCAACATAAACCCAGATGCAAAGCCGGTGAAGCAAAGGAAAATACAATTTGGGCCAGAGCGACGGGAAGCCATACGAGAGGAAATTACAAAGCTCATCAATGCAAAATTTATGCGGAGTCCAGTATCTTGATTTGCTTGCCAACGTTGTTCTTGTCAAGAAAGCTAATGGGAAGTGGCGAGTTTGCATTGACTTGACGGATCTAAGCAAAGCATGCCCAAGGATAACTATCTCCTACCTCGAATCGATAACCTTCTGGACAGCACCTCAGGCTACAAATTATACAGCTTCCTGGATGATTTCTCTAGGTATCATCATTTATGGTCGATTCAGCTATTTACTGATGCGGTCATGCCATTCGATTTGAAGAATGTAGGAGCTACATATCAAAGACTATTCAATAAGGTTTTTGCCAATTTGATAGGGAAGAACATCAATGACATGGTCATTAAAAGCATGTTCTTCAAGTATTGATTGGGGTAGAGGTACGTCTTTCTCCAAATCCACAACCTCTGGAGTACCTCGGGGAGTGGAGGCATGAGCTGGAGGGTGAAGTTAAGGCTAAGGACGTGATGTTGGGCTCTTCAATGTTTGGTCGAGCCCACTTGGGACTTTGCTCTGTGATGGCTCTCGAGCTCTCTTCTTTCCTTTTGACGGGACGGGCACCTTGGGTTTCAGGCACTTAGCCTTCTGGTGGACATTGGGAAGGAAGGCCGATGGATTGAAAGACATCTCTAATTCTGCAAAATATCACAAGGCATTAGCTCGAGCAACTCGTTGAGATTAACAAAAAATAAAGGAAGAAAGGATCATACCCTCGAGCCCTCTTACGTTGGCAAGGTCGAGGGCGTCATCCTCGAGAAGGTAATCGATCTTATCTATAAGGGGATCATGGTTCACTAATCTCAACCTATCCCTCTCTTAAACCTCGAGGTACTCCTGGTTGAACCATCTTTATTTGGGATTTCCCACCTTGGGCTGAATATATGATCAGGGTCTTAAGGCTTCACATAAAATAATCATCATTTCCATCCCTAAAGAGAGCTCGGGAAGTCAAGAGTTCTGAACCCCCTCGCCCCTTTGGTCAATAAGTAAGCAAAATAATTATACCCAGGTGCGAACTTAAGGTCAAACACTGCCCTCAAGAGCTCGAGTCTCGACTCGATCTCGAGGCATCTACACAAAATAAAAAAATAGACCACGAGCCTCCAGCTGTTCGGGACTAACTGACCTGGGCACATAAGGCAAAAGTTCAGGAAATGGACTAAGAAATGATGGAGATGCCATCTGAGCCCGGCCTTAAGGGCATCTCTAAAAAATGTCATCTCCCCATCTCGAGCATCTACTACGGTATCACTAGGCTCGGGGTTCCTTACATCACATTAGGGCATGACCCCGAACTCTCTATCAACTTTTATAACTATATGTTCTTTATATCTGGTAGATACCCTAGGGTATGTCAGGCTAGTCTCGACCTCAGGGTGCGAGCACAGAGGGACTGCTACAGGGATGAGGGCTGCGCCCACATCCTCGGGGCTTTTAGTAGTCGAGCTCCTAGAGGACTAACTACTGTTACTGCTGGACCTCTTACTACTACTAGACATTACGCTACTTAAAGTAAATAGCTTAAAAGCTCGAACACTTACCTCTTAAAGGTGGTTACTCACAAACCTTCTAAAGCCCTGACCTCAATCTGTTGAGAGTGAAAAAGTGAAAAATGAGAGGTGAAATTGGGTATTTATAGGGGTCAGAGGAATGTCAAAGGTCTTGCAATGATGGCCCTTGGATTACGCCACGTGTCATCCATCCAAGATCGATCCTCATCTGCTCTACACGCATCCAACACGTGTCATGCATAGCTGTTATACACAAAAACCCTAGGAGCTCGATCTCGGGCTGTTTCACCTCATTACATCTCAACACGCAGCTCGAGAAACGTAACTTTTAGCTGCGACCTGGATGTATGAGGGTCTGTGGTGGTGGGAATTTATATCACCCAGCTCAAGCTCATTACCCGAACTCAACTAGCCATAATTACACAAGCTGTGAGGTCAGGCTGGGGGATAAAGTCGGGTGTACAATCGAGGTCGGGCCAGGAGTAATCATCCCACATCACTTTGGAATACTAATCTTATTTTAACTAACATTGTTATTCAAATACACAATCTCAATCTATTACAAATTCGACTCTAACTCAAATTGTGTACTTCTAACATAATACAAAAACCTAGAATATCAAGGTTAAGGATTACATAACCTAGCCACATTATTCAGGTACGTTTTTTATTAATATTCTAGCATACAATCTCTTACATAATTCCACTCTCTGACTTAAGTATCAGAGGGACGACGATGATACAAATCAACACCTTTGTTTCAGGTATTAAAGACCAGATCGTGAGGAGTTCGATTAGCCGGTTCGAGTTCATTCAGGTGCAAGTTTTTGGTAGCATCACAAACCAAATCGAGCGATTCAGTTAGGTTCTACAAAAAATGGTAATAATGATTTTGGTTCTTAGAACTGAGAACTATTTGGTTCTGGTTCAATTCTAGTTCCAGAACCAGAACCAAACTCAATATTATTATTATTATTATTATTATTATT